>CAJVQC010000200.1:0-14920 GCA_910592285.1 Racocetra persica | reverse complement strand
CTATGTATACGTTCCATTTTTCTCTCTCTTCTCTCTTTTGAAAAAGGAAACCACCAAATCAAGTTGGTCTCGCCTAACTTCTATAGATGTAATCAGGTAATATCGCTCCCAACCATGATAATTTTAGCTCTAAATTTAAGGACTGCTCCGTAAAAATTAGTGTCCGTGGATTTGCATAAAGATCCGAATATTGTATTCTGGTGGAATAATATACAGGTGGTATTTTATGTAGAAGATCCTATGTATGTATAATTGTAAATAGTAGAACTATTCAATAATAAAATTTTTTTTTTATAAATGATCATAAAACAAACTGTAAATTTTAATATTAATTTGACAAGTAAAATATACATTCATGAGGATATAGGTGACATCTATTCTAAATTAATTGATTAATAATATATTTTATTAATGGTATCACCTATACTCCTTTGTGCTTTTTAAGAAAATAAAGCTAAAAGATTAGCTATTAATAGTGTTATTGATCAGAACGCAACAGTGGGGTAACCTATATGTGGACCCTTAATAGATTTACATAGTACAGATTTTATGTTACACAAAATGGATATCACTTTTTAATATTAAATTATTAGAAGAAAGTAAAATTTAATTCTTCACGCTAAAATAATTTTTTGAAATAAAAAATAAGATAAAACCGACCAGAAAGATATGCACTTTAATTTGTCGTGTGGGTTTTTGCGATAGTATTTAAAATATAGCGTTTTTTTTTAATAATTTGTAAATATTATTAGATTTATAAGGGTCAGTTCTGAAATTTATTTTTCGCGAATATCGTTTTTAAATTTGGCATGAGAGTTTAAATTACTAGTTGTAATCTATCGGTTAATATATTTATTTTAGTCAATAAATTAAAAAGTAGGTAGCAAAATTGTATGGAGAAAGTTGTAAACCCGTAACTTTTCAACATATATTCAGAAATTCACAGGTAAAAAGGTGTAACAATGTAATCATGAATAAGACCTACGAAATTACACTTATTCTCTGAAATTTTGCAAAAAATTGAACTTTTCATGTTGCCATCGCAAAATTAATTATGCTGCGGTAGCTGCGGCAATGATATCGATCAAATCTAACAAATTTTCGGCTCTAATTGCACTACAACTAATTTAGCAAGATTCATGTTCTTAAAGCGAGATTATTAAGTTCTTTTGGTCAAGTTTAGTAAATTCGTTATTATAACTAATTTAGCAAAAATTTATCAATTGTAGTCATAAATTAAAGTGGTTAAAAGATTTCAATGTAGAGATCGAACTTGATAAATAAATTATCGAGAAGTTTTTTTTATTTGATCAGCAAATGTGATGTAATTGTATGCATTTCGCTTTTGTAGTTAATTTAGTATTTCTGAACATTGTAATTTAATTTATCGATTATTGTAATAAATATCTAATTCTAAATTATCGCAATGTTCTTTTCTTTTTTTAATTTATCAATTGTCATAAAGATCAGTAAATTGTCGGGATATTGTAATTGTATGCATTTCGATATTATCAAATTCGTAATTATAAAGAAATCAGAAAATTTATAATTTAATTGTAAATAAATTGTCAAGTATTTTTTTTTTTTAATAATTGTTAAAAAGTATAAAAGCAAACGTGAATGTTAACATAGAAATAATTTTTCGTTCACCATCTACAATCACGATGCCAACATATTCCAAAAAACGTCGCCAAATGATACAACTAACAGCCAATCGTGAAAAATCAAAAAAAAATCAAAAAAGTAACAGATTTCCTTGAATGCCTCAATAATGAGGATTTTAATAGTGTACTAGATCTTATACATAGCGTTAAAAACAAAAATCACCTACAAATTCTGAAAATAAACTTATTGAACTTATTCAAAGCTTAAGCGACGAAAAAAAAAAAGAAGCAACCAAGCTGCTAGAAAATATGAGATACCCTAAAGGAAAGAATAAAGGAAAAATTATTTCACCGTATTTATAACAGCAATTGGTTGAAGTAATTTCAGTTTCTCTTTATCGGCCACAATCAAGCTATACTGTATTGCAAAAAGAATGTAATCAGCTTCGATCTCAAAATAAAAAATTAGTTAAAAAAAATCAATCCTTAATCGCAAAAACAAAATCACTCGGATTACAAACTCAACACCTTAAACAAAAAACCTCACATCAAACATCCGTCATATACTCATTAGTATCTAGATCTAAAAAAATTTCTCCAGAAATTTTTAAAAAAAAAGTTAAAAATCTTTTTAAATCTAACAATCGGCATTATTCTCCAGATACGATTTGGCTAACAACCAAATTAGCGCAAGTTGGCCAAGTTTCGATATGTTCAACTGTTGAGTGCACAAGATTAATCTATGAATTTTTAACAGGTGAACCACCAAAAAATTGGCTATCAAGAGAGCGTGTTACAACTTGGCATAAACAAGTTTCAGAGTTAGCCATTTCAAATATAACAAAAAATACTCAACAAATAAGCGCTTTTGGTATTTTAGCCGATGAGTCAACCCGTGGTCAAGATAAAAATCTAATAATTTGTTTTATGTATTGGGATAAGGAACAGAATTATCCAATAGCTAGTATGGTTAGTTTACAAATTATTAAAAGATGTAATGCTGATACGATCACAAAATCAGTCATCGATATTTGCCAAAAATATCAACTCGACACACAAAAATGCGAAACATGGCTTACCGATAACACAGCATATATGTCGGGAAATAATAATGGTACTATTGTTAAGTTTAATAAATTAGCAAACTCAAATTCTATCAGAATTGGATGCGGATTACATATCATAAATATTGTTTTCACCAATTTTGAGAATGAAACTTTTGGACGGGTATCTGGGTTTTCTAGGAAACCCTATCCATTTAATCTTTTATACCTCGCCTGGCATCTTCACGACGGCTATAGAAGTAAAAATAACAATGCTCCTATGAATATTAAATCTAAATATATCCAAGATCTCTATAAATCTCTTATTGGATATTGCTATTCACAGTATCAAATGCCATTACAAACTCGTTGGGGATATGAGCTACGTACGGCTAAACAATATTTAGAAAGAAGAGAATCACACCTTCAATTTGCAGAATGGTTCATTAAAGCATTAGAAACCTATTTTAATACGAATCTATCATACTTGAATGATTGGCGCCTCTTCTATACCTGGTTAAATGATAAAAAACTAAACATTCAATTAAAATGTTTAGTAAAGTTTGGTGATTATTTTTTTAAACTATTAATGAAGTTTCTTGTTGGTCAAGATTCGGTGCCCCGAATATTTAATGGTAAGGACTGGGTTAGCTTACCTCCTGGGTGCCGTGCCCATGAAATGCCAGATAAAGTTCGTAAATGGTTAGATTTTCTAACAGATGCTGTGAATAACTTTGATATTTTTTTTTCCAAAGAATTACTGGAGGCACTTGAATTGTTAAATGAGATATAGTTTGAAGAAATATTCAGTTCATTAGAAAAGGGAATGAAAAAAGCATTAGTATATTTTGAAAAATAGATAGCTCAATGGCTAAAATTACTTTTATCGGTTTGTCGTTTGGGGGGAAGTTGTGCACAACCTTTCGCTAGAAGTTATCGACATGTCATTTTAAATATTCCAACAGTTGTTAAGCCGTCTAAACAAGAGATAATTTATATGCACCAGCTTGAAAATGATCTAAAAGAAGGCAATTCAAATGATTTTGGATTGAAAACACTTTATCTTTTAGATCCGAATTTCCGTAAACAATTTAATAATTTTTGTAGCGCATTAAATCCTGAATTACCGAAGTATCCCCTACTTTACAAGTTCGTTACTACAAAAATTTATTATATAATTGTACATCAGCAACAGGTTGAGGGCATGTTCAATAAACTAGATCTAAAGACCCACCAAAATATGTTGTCAGATCTCAAAGAATCCAAGCTACGTCTTTCTGAAACAAATTTTTCAAAAAAGGATATTAAGGATGGAATCGTTAGTATTAGACGAAATGTTAGAAAAGAAAAAAACGATATTGAAGTGGTAGACTTTAGTGTGCAAAATGCGTTAATGAAATTTAACCAGATTTTTGATGTTGGATGTTAATTTTTCTTTTTTTATATTACAATAAAATTAGCTAATTACAATCGTTCAAAAATCTGTACTATATAAATCTATTAAGGGTCCACATATAGGTTTGATTTTATTAGTTGACCGACCACCCCAACGCAACAGTATGATTTAGCATCAGTAGGAATTATTGGAATTGAAAAATTAACAGATCTGATCAATGACTAATTGCCATCGGAAGCTCCAAGTGAGAATTTTAATTCAATAATCATTTCTCCTGCATTTTCGTTCCTCAACACTTTCATTTCCCTGTCATGCTTTATTCATGATATATTCGTTAAAATGAAATCTTAATTGACACAAATAAAATAAAATTAACACAAATAAAGAAACAAAAGTAGTAAATATTCGTAAACTTGAATTGTTTATTTTAATTACTTAGATTAATTTATACTCACATCTTAATTTAACGCAAATAAAATGAAATTAAATAGTAAATATTAATTGCTTATTTTAATTATTTTTATTAATAGATACTCTTTATGCACATCTCCTAAATTAGCGCGAAAATGAAAATAAATCGTAAATGTCATGGCTGATGCTGATTTTAGATCTATCGTACATATGTACGTACGTACCAAATTTTATAATTTTTAATAGTACATTTTTAGGATTAGACTTAAGGTTTCGTAAATATAATGGATCCAAATTGAATCCTCAAAAATCAGTATTAAGTATTAGCCATAATATAAATAATAATTATCTGGCAAACTCATATGATCATGACGCAGCAATGTCTTGATATTTTTGACATGATGATGAAATTATTATAAAATTGGGTAATGATGTGAGTGTCGCCAAGTGAAAAGCCGTAAATTTAAAAATAGTTCACTTATGAATTTCATAAGTGATCTATTTTTAGATTTACTTTGGCGTATACTACTATACTCATAATATATATAACATATGTATAAAATAATAGCAATAATGTAACCCTCGGAAATAAGCATCGTATCCTCTACCCTACTTTTTCAACCTCAGATTAATGGAAATAGAAATAAATTCTTTACCGTATTATATACCTCGAAATAACGCCCTGGGGTGTAGGTTAAAAAAATTGGCCTGGATTAAGCTTAATTTAGGCCGAATTAAGCTTAATTCTGGCAAAAATTTTAACCTACACCCCGGGCATTATTTCGAGGTAATACGGTACTGAAATTATTCCTGCTAATCTGAGGTTGAAAAAAGTAGAGTAGAGGGTACGGTGCTTATTTTCCGAAGTTTACGGCACTTGATAATGAATAAAAATCTCCAAAACAGCTAATTTGGCATAGAAAGATGCAACCCATATTTATAATATTTAATCTATGAGTTTATTTTTAGCCTTCATTTACTAGTTTTTACGACCTTAACATTACAGCGAATTTTTACACTACACTAAATTTATAACATAGTATATGATGCATATGTTAAATAAATTTATAAAAAAAGAGATGGGTTTTAAGGTGAGAAGATGGGTTTGACGTGATAACTATATTAGTTTTATTAATTTGGGTTTATTTTAATAGATGCGTTATATAATAATCAAATAGTTCGCGCAATGATTTTATTGATTTTGTCAATTCCTAGTTTTGTCGCGTTTTTTAGTTTCGCCATTTCATCTTTTAAGATATTCAGGACACACAGATTAAAATATTCGATTTAGCTGTCTAAAAAACTATTCTCAAACAAAAAAATAAAAAATAATAAAGAAATCTGAAAATTAATTTAATAAAGCAAATTATTTTCGTTAACATTAAATATAAGCTTATATAATATAAAAAGAAGCAATATATACAATCTCGTAAAAAATAGTACCGTATAAACGCGAAATAATGCTCGTGGGCATTATTTTGAAAATCGAATCCTTCAAAAATAATATATGTAGCCCTGAATTAGCGTCCATGGGCGTCTCAAATTAATGCGCGTCCTCCTTATTCTTTACATAAAAAATAAAATTAAAAGGTGCTCCGGAACTAGTTTAGTATTAATTAAACCTACTTTCGGGCTTTAATAAAAATTGTTTTTCAGGTCAAGACGTAAGTTCATTTAATACTAAACCTAGTTTCGGAGCACTTTTAAATCTTGTCATAAATAAGAAATTTTTATTTATATGATAACATATATTTAATTTGAAAATCAACCCTTATTTCGAAATATCTAGGCGTTATTTCGTGTTTATACGGTACTATACATACAGTATAATCCTGGCAGCATGACCAATCCTGTAAAAATCTTGATTTTTGTTAGAATATTTCTAAATCTTTATTGTTATTGATCCATATTAGATATATTTTATTATAACGATAAATGAAACTTTTATAGAATTTTTGTGTGGTCATATACCGTAAACCTCGAAAAATAAGCACTGTACCTTCTACCCTACTTTTTTCAACCTCAGATTAGCGGGAATAACTTCAGTAAAGAATTTATTTCTATTTCCATTAATCTGAGATTGAAAAAATAGGGCGGAGGTACTTATTTTTCGAGGTTTACAATAAGTTTTTGTATAATAAATTTTTTAAACTTGATATAACAAATTAAGGAAAATATTTACTTATGTGATTGATTACAGTATTTAAATATAACTTTCTTGTGATTAATTGATTAATTGATTACGTAAATTGAATATTGCATCATGATTGGTCACTTTGCAGATCATGTGTCAACTGGCCAATCAAAATTTTTATTTATTATAAAAGATATCGATATAACTATAATAATACAGTATTATGGATTGGTATGCATAATAACTAAAAACCTTGAATTCATCCAATACACGGCAACTCAATATTAGAAATAGACTAAAACGACTTAATACGATTTAATTTAAACTGAAAATTATAATATATATCACATCATTATATAAAATTGTAATAAATGAAATTTTTTCATTAAATATCAAACAATAATTATAATCTCTCATAATATATAATAAAGTTATCAAATATAAACTACAAATAAATAATGTAAAATCTACTTGTAAAAAAGTTTTTATTATATTCTTAAATAATACTAAAAACCTCAAATCTGAACTTACTAATTTCAAGATTATGAAATATAATGTTATTTACTAAATGTAGTATTCCTATAAACTGAACTGAACTGAACTTTTGACCAAGTTCAAGTTTAGTTCAAAATTGAACTGAACTTGAACTTGAACTTTTTTTAAAAAAAAGTTTAATTCAGGCTCAATATTGAATTTTTAAGTCAAGTTTAGATTCAGTTCAGGTTCAGTTTAAAAGTTCATAAATATATTCAAATGCAATGAATTATATATATATATGAGTGAATCTATTTGTCACCACTAGTGACACTCTAAACCAATCAAATTAATATGTAATACAAGCAAAAATTTAATTTAGTTTGGATCTGATTACAATTTTTTTTAATTTAGATCCAATCAAAAATAAAATTTTTTATTATAATTAAACACTAATATATACATATTACATAAAAGAAAAAAAAGATGGTATAAATGTTTTAAAAACATTATACAACTGCTATAAAGGTACCCACAACAATCATAAGGATACCACAAACACCAAACAAGTCATAGAGTTACTACACAAGCTGTAAAATATCACACAAGCTATAAAGCTATCATACAAGTCGTAGAGACACTATAAATACTGTAAAAATATCATACAATTGTCATAGAAATACCACAAGTCATAAAGATATCATAATCACCATAGAGACACTACACAAGCTATAGAGATACCATAATCGCTATAAAGACATTATACAATCACTATATAGACACCACATAATTGCTATAGAAATACTACACAAGCTGTAAAGATACTATAATACCATAGAGACACCACACAATCACTGAAAAGATATTATAATTACTATAAAATACCACACAATCACTGTAGAGATACTACACAAATTATAGAAACATAATAATCACTATAAAAATATCACACAAGCTAAAGAGATATCATACAAGCCAAAAAGATACTACAATTGCCATAAATATCATACTAATACTGTAAAGATATTACAATTGTCATAGATACCACACAATTATTATAGAGACATACAAATACTGTAAAGACACTGTAGAAAAAACTAGAAAAAGGAGTTAGTAATTAGAAAAAAAAAAGTAAAAAAAAGAACCAAAAATAAAAGAAAAAAAAGAAAAAAAAAGAAAAAATAAAACTAATAAAGAAAAAAATGAAACTAAAAAAAAAGAAAAAAAAAATAAAAGAAAAAAAAAAAAACAAAAGAAAAAAGAGAAATAAAATAAAAAAAAAAGAGGAACAAAATAAAGAAAAGAAAAAAAATGAATAAAAAGAACACAAAAAAAGGAAAAAAAAGAATAAAATAAAGAAAAGAGGAATGAAATAAAGAAAAAAAGAAGAAAGAACAAAAAAAAATATAAAAGAAAAGAAAAGAACAAAAAAAAAAAAAAGAGCAAAAAAAAAGAGGAACAAAAAAAACAAACAAAAGAAAAGAAAAACAAAAAAAAGAAAAAGAACAAATAAAGAGAAATGAAAAAAAGAAAAAAAAAAGAAAAATGAAAGAAAAAATACAAAAGAAAGAAAAAGAAAAATAGAACAAAAGAAAAAATACAAAAGAAAAAGAGCAAAAAAGAACAAAAAAAAAGAAGCAAAACAACAAAATGAAACAAAAAAAAAAGAGACAAAAAGTAAAACAAAAAAAATAAATAGAAAAAAAAATAAATAAAAAAAAATAAGCGAAGGAAAACAAAAAAAATAAAAAATAAATAAAAGAAAAACAAAAAAAAAAAGAAATAAGCAAAAAGAAGTGAAAAAAACCAAAATACTAAAATATAAATAAAAAAATACTTAACTAGATTAGATTGCATCTGATATAATAATTCTCTGATAAGGGTTTGGGTCCTATAGCTTATTGGTTAAGCTTCCAAACCCTCACAGACAAGGTTAACAGTTCGAGTTGGGCTGGAGGCAAATTTAATAAATTTGTTTCTGTAACCTACGGAGGCCATAATCAGATACGAAGCTCTGTGGAAAGTTCAAGTGCAGTACGAGACCAGAATAAGGAGTTCCTAGAAGAAGACCAGGTTGTAGAAAGTTAGTACTACGTATAATAGCAGCGTCACAAAAGGTCTAGGTGATAAAAAGATTGCATGTGTAAATCCTCGGTTGGGTGACTAAGAGGCAATACCAACATCCTATCACCTCTGTATTTGGCAGTACCAACATCTTTACACCTAACTTGTGGGGTACTTGCTTGGAAAGATGATCAATAGATCATGTGTATAAGTCCTAATATGGAATAGCATTAGATACTTGCTTGGAAGAGTGATTTAATACTACCAAAACCAGAGTAGTGAGTGAAGTGGTGATATATGACTATGGGCTGTGGTAAAGGATCATACCTTAAGTGTAAGATATTTGTTTACATGTTTTTTTCATGCAATATGCAAATAAATATGCATATACAACCAAATATACAATTATAATTAGTTAATTTTGCAGATCATTAAATTTTAATTAGTTTATTTTCATGCTATGCGCAAACAAATAGTAAACAAATATCTACCCTTAACTGGAATTGGAAGCACCTTTGGTATAAGTGGAATGACTATAGAAGATTACTCGGTATAGAGAATGTAACCTACTCCTGTACGTCTAAATGCACCAAATCAGAGCTCTGGTCATACCTGTATGGAAGTCTATAATGAAAAGAGCTAGGATTTACTAGCACGAATACTATACTAACTAGAAATAGCTAGAAGTGATCTAGCTTGCTACTTAAGTAATTTCGTGGCGTTAGGCTGGTCTTTAACAAGATAGATCATTAAAGTGATTATAAAGGCCAATGGCTGGAAGTGCATAACCCTGTAGTTGCTGTGTGACCTAAGAGTTCTTATAAAGCAAAGTCCCAGTAAACACTATATAAGGGAGTACATAAGGGAGTAGAAGTTGTACAATCACACCAGATAACCTAGAAAACGTCAAGGCCTGAGGAAGGCAAACCAGTGGCGGCAGCAAGAGCCTGGCTTAAGATACGAGGTCAATATACCTGGGGAAGTAAGTGGGAGGGCTGGTGACTGTTCCTAGTATTGCACTACCTCTAGATGATACCCAGATCCAACATGTAATACTAATACTTCTCACGTGGGACTGGTGGTGGCAGCAGGACCCTGGCTTGAGATACGTATACCAAAGGCCACCTATAGAAAAGTATATACCAGTATAAAGTACCCAATAACAGGTACACCAAATTGGGAGGCCGTAAAGGACTGATTCCCTGAATAGACCAATTTGGAAGTAACCAAGATTTGATGGTGAGACATGGAGTGAATATAGTGGGTAACTAGAAATAGTCTAAACACCAAATCCAGGTATAACCCAATACGTGGTGGGAATGTAGCATACTCTGGTAGGTTTAGATCGTAGATAAAAGTTGTCTAAACTTGTATTCTTAAGATAGATATATAGCTATATAAGGCAATACTTAATAATATCTAATAAAGATATGAGGCAAGACCTCACCTTAATACTGAAAAAAAAAAATAATTCTCTGATATAATTATTTTTTAACTTAGTTATATATTATATAAAGGTTTGTCACCATTAGTAATAAGTATATATTTTCTATATATATATATATTATATATTGTTAAAAATAATTTACTTCTGGGTTTGGGTCCTGTAGCTTATTAGTTAAGCTTCCAAACCCCACAAACAAGGTTAATAGTTCAAATTTACCTGGAGACATAAAATCTGAGATTTTTAATTCTCTGTAAGCTAAATAGCAGGAGTACTATTTCGGATACAAAACTTTATGAAAAATCCAAGTGCAAGTATGGTTCTGAAATAAGAATTTATAGAAGAAGCTCTGATCATAAAGCGGTACTATTATACATATCCCACAGAAGGTTTAGGTAGTGAAAGATTGTGCAATTAAGTTCTCTAGTTGAATGATTTTAGAGTGATTATTAAACTAATAAAATCAAACCATAAGTAATGTAATATATATTATTTACTATTTAAAAATTTTTTATGAAAATCTGAATTTACTGCGGATAATAGTAACTTTCAATACAGTTTTTTCTTAAACTAACATAAAAATCTCTAGCTAAATTTTTGGTAAAAGACATATTAACCTGTTTAAAATAATATAATTGAGGTATTTTTTCAATTTATTCCATATACAAATAGTTAGTTTTTTAACAAAATAAACAAACTTTGCCCAAAATTAATAACAATAAATAGATTAAAATTTGTAAAACCAAGGCTATTATCAGAAAAAAAAAATAAAAGCTACAAATTAAAAAAAATATGATATAAAAATTTTATATCTTTAACTAGAAAAGTGTATTTTTGTAAAATATATTAAAAAAATTTGTTCAATTAATAATAAATAATAACAATCATTTGCAAAGTTAATTTTCTAAAATTTTTATAATTGTTAAAAAAAACCTGTAAAAAATTTTTGCATAATAAATTTTATATGTAGTCAAAACTATAATTTGATTTAATTAGTTTGATAATCACTTTAGAGTGACTTGAAGGTAATATTAATATCCTTTTGCCTCCACTTTAGGCAATATTAACATCTCTGCACCCAACTTGTAGGGTACTTGTTTAAAAGAATGATCAACAGATTGTGTATATTAGTTCTAATTTGGATTAGTATTGGGTACTTGTTTGGAAGAATAATACAACACTACTAAAACTAAAGTAATAAGAAAAGTGATAGATATGTAAAAGGGCTATAGTAAAAGATTGGCCTTATCTGAATTAGAAGTATCTCTAGTATTATAAAACAACTAATTGAAGAAATTAATTTTATAGAGGTAGTCTAGCTAATCTAGTACATCTAAAGGTATCAAGTCAAAGCTTTGGTTATATCTATATGGAAGTTTATAACAAAAAAAGTTAGAATATACTAACAATAATACAATACTAATATGAATTAGGGTATGTCTTTTAGTAATATGATGCAAGGCCTATAGTTAGAAGTAGGTCTCACCTGGACCTTACGAAATATAGTTCTGGTAATACACTATATAAAGAAATACCTTATATATTGCCAAAAATAAGCTACTTTTTTGTCAAGAAAAATTATACTAAAATATACAAGTAGCTTATTATCAGGTAATAATAATTTTTCGTTATTTACAAAAAATTTTACTAAGTAGATCGACTTACCTTATTAAGTAAAAGTTGTTCAGGTGATCAAAATGTATTTATTCTAAAAATTTTATATAAATTGGAGAACATTTTATTAATTGACTTTTGATTTTTATGTTCAACAAATATAAACTTTAAAGAAATTTTTAAATTTTCGTTGAAATGTAATATGCAAAAGTCAATTAATAAAATATTCATCAATTTACATGAAATTTTCAGAATATATGCATTTTGATCTTTTGAATAACTTTTACTTAATAAAGTAGATCGATTTATTTAGTAAATTTTGACTTTACTATGTAGCAACAATAATCAATTATATTGGTAGCTTATTTTTAGAATTAAGTTGTTTCTTATGTTTTCTCTTCAAGAAAAAAATGGGTAGCTTCTTTCAGAGATAGCTTATTTTAGGAAATATATGGTACAAATAGATTAGTTGGTATCACTATATCAGAAAAAATATTAAGTTCTAGAGTAGCAAACCAGCAGTAGTAGCAGGACTTGGTTTAAGATATAGATTAGTAGTACCTAAACAAATAAGTAGAAGATTTTTTGTCAATTGATATAATTGGCAATGTAATATCAACTCTGGTATATAGTAAATCTAACTAGACAGCAAGTTCTTGGCTTGAGATATGAGGCTATAGAAAGGTTATCTGCATTAATTACAGTTATACTAATAGGATTTGGAAGAAGATTTGAAGTGGATTATATTTGCAGATACATCAAATTGAGAGCTCATTAGAAGCAGACGTCTGATATATCAAATTGGAAGTTATAAATAATAATAGTGAGACATGGAAGAATATGTAGTTACTAGAAACAGTTAGTTGGGAAATACAAATCTAGATGATACATATGTAGAGTATAAACTACTCTAGTAGATTTAGATCATAGATAAATTAGTTTTTTTTTTTTTTTAGCATTAAGGTAACCTCTTGGTCATATTATGCTTTATTGAGTTAAGACATCATTATATATATTTGGAGAGTACATTTAGCCATATCTGTACCTTTTGAGCTCTTATTTAAGTAGTCTGCCTATTTTTAGGTTTTATACTATTTGCTGTATCTGCAACCTAGCTAGGGGGTTACCTACTTTAAACTCTCTGTGTCTATGTACTCTGAGGCCCATATCAATTGGCATCTTTTTTTTAGTTTCTACAAACCAGTTCTTCTTGATATACTATTTTACATATGCCAACCTAGAACTACTTTATCCTCAAGATAAACCTGGCAAAGCCCGCAATATTCCTACTTTATACCACATCTAGCCTGTGCTTTAGTTTGGTACGCACGAACTGAGGCCCACCACTTGTAGCTCAGTTTTATCCTATTCTGGAAGTGTGTGATATCAGGTCGAGATTATTGCCTATAGTTGATTTCCCAGCTTATACTTTCTCCTGCTTCCTTTTTATGATTTAACCCCAGTTTTCAGCTGAATTCCACTATCCAAACCTACTTCTGCCTTTGTAGAGTTCACTTAAACCCAGAACTTACTTCACAGTATATTCCTAGTACTTTAGTAACCGGTTCCCTTTATCCAGACTTCCAATCCAGATAGCTCGGTATGTGTCACTTGTTTTTCTCTAAGTTTGATGATGGCCTAGTTGGTATAAGCATTTCCTTTTTCGTTCAGTAGCAGGGTCCCAACTCTGGTTTTCAGACTTCCAATCTAGATGGTCTGATACTGTGTACTTTTCCTCTGTTCTAGACAGGTACCCCAAACCTTGGTAGATCTTTTATCTTGCTACTAAACTACATGTATTATAGTTTCTTCATCTTGGTTCCTAGATTCTTTTTCTATTGCAGTGGCCTGGTTGGTGTGGGCATATCCCTAACACCCCATATTCTATCCAGTTCAGTTTTTACTGAGTTTGGTTTCCTGGGTCTAACCTTTACAGTAGCTTTATTAAAGATCTGTACTATCTTTCTTCTCGGAACTTGCCAAGCAGGCTTCTGTATTTGCAGTTCTCCAGATTTACATGGCCTGGGGCTTATCTTGTATTTGCACTACCCTGATATTGGTTTGCATCCCTTTGTGTAATATTACACAAATGTCTCAGACCCCCAGTCTTGCTGGTGTGACTATATTACAAGTATTCTATCCTAACTGATTGAACAAATACAGTTAGCTGTAATATAAACAAAATTTTCGAATTTTCATCACTGGTGGGATTCGAACTCTTGACCTGTTGTTTGGGGGTGACAACTTGACCATTTCGCTATATCACCACACCCCGTAGATAAATTGGTCTAGATCTTTGTAGTTCATAAGTTAATATATATATAATTAAAATTGTAATTAAAGCTATATATTAATAAAAACTAGAGGTATGACCTCACCTTGATATTAAAAAAATAATAATAATAATTTACTTCCAATAATAAGCTATTTTTTTTTTAGAAGAAAATATAAAAACTTCTTAGATCTAAAAATAAGTTATTTATACAGATTACTCTCATTAATATTAATCTATTTAAGTGATAATCTGTATAAAATTAGCAGAAATTATATGATCAGCAATTAATAAATTTGAAAATAAGTTTAATAACATGTCCAAATCAACTTACGACATATAAAAAAAATAATAAAATACTCTGAAATCAATATTATCTCTTAAACTGTAATGCAGGCAAATTTGCCTGCTAAAATTTTTTTTGTTGTTGTTTTTTATAATTACTTAAAATTTTATTATGCTTA
>CAJVQC010000199.1:0-14927 GCA_910592285.1 Racocetra persica | reverse complement strand
AAAAAGTAAATCAGAGCTAAAAAAGTGTAAAAACGCAGGCAAATTTGCCTGTATTCTACTACAATCTAAGGGATAGTATATCGATATAAATATAAATATATATATATAAGGTAGCTGCGTGACGCAGTTGTGCTAGAAACTAAGAACGAATTAAAAAATGGTTTAAGTAAATATGTATAAATAGAAAATCAAATGAGAATTAAATAGCATATTTTAAATATCTAATTGGATTAATAAATTTAATTATCTGATTATTATATTAAGGTATTGGTGAATAATTGGGCTAGAGTGGAAGGAGCAAAGAAGAAGACCTTTGTATAGTTTACAATATTTGGGTTGATGTTTAGTTTGCACTCCTATAATTAGATAATTATTAAAAAATCTTGCCTCCTGTAAATTTTTATTAATCAAAAATTCGATCATTAAAATAAAATAGACTATTAATATAATAATAAAATTATGATTAATATAATAAATATAATAATATAATAAATATAATAAATATAATAATATAATAAATATAATAAATAAATGTTGCTTAATAAAAGCTAATTAAAAAGCTAATTAATAGTTTATTGTATTTATACAAAATATTAAAGGCTATAAGAAATGATGCTAGAAGAAAGACTAAATTTTATGATATTTGAAGAACAGTTAAGCTACTAAAATAATGAGTTAACAGAAGAGAAGATTAATGCAAACATAAAAAAAAATATTGCTAAAAAAGAAGATACAAATCAAAATGACGAACATATTTATATTTTCAAATTAATGTATGATTATTTTATTAACTAACCTTTTTTTAGAGAACCAAAATATTTTACTTTATTACTTGCATATTAGCTTCATAATAATATAATTTATTTGTTAATATCTTTATCTGAAAAGACTACTATTAAAAATACAATCCAATTATTTACTATATAGAAAAAAGTTTATGAATATAATACAACAAAATTAAGACAGCTTAATCTGCTTGTGGCCAAAATATAAGTTGTATATATGGTTTGGGTATTAGAAAAGCATCATCTGATATTACAAATGGTCTTGAAGTAATTTTATTATTATATAAATTGGAGCCTGTATAATGCTTACTTCTAATATTTGAACCAATTATAGATTGGTAAATGGTATAATATATACAATTGTCAATATTCTATATGAATTTGAAATCAGATTGTCTACATTAATATTGCTCAAAATAGATAATTATATGAGTTCAACACTATCTATATTAATTAATTTAGAAGTGGTATCAATTTGCCCAATCAGGTATATATGGGAAGGAAGATTGGGGACTTGTTCTCATATGTTGTATCTTGCTTGGGCAATTATAATTCACAGATTATAATATTTAATATTATTACAAACTGTAGTAGATATTGCATAGCAGAGCTATCAGAAAATTGATAAAGTAGATAAGATATTATTCGAAATTTAGCAATAATAAGTATAATTCTATAATAGGTAATGTGGTAGTTTTTATTATAATAAACATTATAGCTATTGTTATAAGTGTCATTGATTTAAAATATTCAAATGCTTTATTTAATGAATTATTATCATCTTCAGTGATATTTATGTTTATTACAGAGTTTATTTGGGAGGTTTTGAGTAATGTTACGAGGAATAAGTATTTATAAGCGGATTTTTATATGAGAGCAAAAATTAGTAAATAGATTTTCTTACTGGAAGGTACTGTTAAAGCTTCAATCCTTAATTCGACTATCTGGATTGATCTTTAAATCCAGATAGATTCAGATATTTAGATCAGAGATTTTTATTCAGATTGGTCAAAAAACTTAATTAATGAACTTAAGAATATGCTACAAAGCTAGCTTAATATATAATCTAATATAGATTCAATCCAGATTTAATAGAATCCAGATTGCCTATTAAAAATAGGATCGAAGCTTTAGATATGGTTGTCATGTTAATTAATGCAATTATCAATTTTATCAATTTTGTAACAAATACTATTTCTATCTTTAATTTTAATGTGTATTTTAAATATAAGTTATTATACAATTTAGAATCGATTTATAATAAAAGAATATAATGATGATTTATAATTATTATGCAGTTTCATAATCGATTCATAATCAGATTATAACTAAGGCAAGCAATTGTCTAATCAAATACAATTATACAATCTAATTTTACTAGAAATCATGCAACATTACATAAATGGTTAGATTAAAGTCTATAAAATATTATTATTAATTTTAATAATAACCAAATCAATAAATCTGTCTATATGAAAAGATGATGAATTATTAAGCGAATAATAGATTACGATTATAATAGACATATCTATGTTTTTAAGTATAAAGACATACGAACTCACGATATATTATCAGTATTAAAATTACAGTTATTATATTTTAAAAGCTAGTTAAATAATTGTATTATAAATAAGGTAGTTAATCACAATTTAGTTTTTTTTTGATTTTATTAATTTATAAATTTAGTCTAATTTCAAATCTTAAGCTTAAAGTTTATATGAAAAATATTATAAGAGTATATTTGGTGTTGAAATTTATAATGTAAATTTTTAATTTTAAGATTAAAAGATACAATGAATATCAAATATTTAATATTTTTAAGCCTTTATTTTTTAAAAGATTTAATAATATTATTTATAAAGTACTGTAAATAAATACATATATATATGTTGTGCCTTAGATCAAATCTTGCTTCAGATGCCGATTGGCCTGAATTAGAGTTAGAGTTAGGGTAAGGATTAGGCCATAGTTTGGGCCAATTAATGTTGAGCAGTTAATGCTAGCCAAATGACTAATACCCAAGGTACCTCAGTTATCACCTGAAACAAAAATCGATCTGAGGCACGACATATGTATATTATTTGTAAAAAGTGATAAATACGAATAATGTCATTATCATATAACAAACAAATATATGATGATCATGTAGATTATACAAAATCAATATAATTCATTAAACAGATAATAGATAAGTATTTTAAACAGAATTATTATATAATGATAAATTTTTAAAAATATTATATTTTTGAAAGAGTTCAAAAGAGAAAATAACCAAGTGAAATTTAAATACTTGGCTACTCTTTTAATTGCATAGTTTGTTTTATACATTTTTTGAGACAATCAAATTCTTTACGAAGTGCAGGAGATAATTGCATATTTAACAATAATTCATTAAAAGAGCGTAAAAATAATAAATCATTTAGTCTTTATATACGAGAAAGCATTACATATACGCTATTACTCATATTACTGTCTTTAAGATCAACTATCACTTTTTGAAATGTTTGTCCTTGGCATTTAAAATCGATAAGTGCAAATACAGGAGTAAGGGGAAGTTGAAAACGTTGAAACTTTCTTTGAATGTTTGAATCATCTTGTCTTCAAATAGTATGTACATAGCTATATTTAATCAGATAAATAGGTACGTGGTTGGGTGGAAAGTTTTCATAAGAACCTGGTGCTTTACCAATTAATTCAATAATAACATATTTTGGAGAACTTTTTAGCACTATTGTTTTATCATGAGGTGATAAAAAATAAATGAAATCTTCATCATAAATAATTTGCCAGAGGATTCCCTATGTACTATTCACTAAGTTATTATTTGTGCAGATATTGACAGTTATGACAACTTTCATGTTAATTAATAAAGGTAAAATACTACATAATGCATTTTCTTTAGTATCAGGTGTTGACAAAAATTTAAGACGGTTGCTTCTGGCAAGAATGGTTCTATTATATAAATCTTGTATACAAGAGTAAATAAGAAAGTTATTGTGATAATGCGCATATTCTTTTGTCGCTTCAAAGTTAAGTTAAACATAGAGATCATTTCTTGTTACAAGGAAAGTAGCATCTCTCTACTCTTGTAAGCTAATTCAGTTATCTTTAAGAATTCTTGAGCTCAAAGCAGATCTTTGATCTTCTGTGAGATTTTCTTCATGTATATTTTTAAGAATGCAAGCATAATTAGAGTCATCTAATTGATGTATTTGCTTTTTTAGAATTATAACATGTTTGACATTTAGCCAAAGATCTCTTTCTGTAATCTTAACAACAGAGCAGGTATTAATTGATAAAGATTTTTGTTTTGAAGAACCTTGGTTTTCACTTATAGATTGCGTATTAAATTGAGCAGATATACGAAGAATTTGTTTGATACATATAAGGCGGAGTCTAAAACTGGAGGTAATTGCATAAAATCACTAGTGAATAAAATATAAATTCTAGCAAAAGGTGTATCGTTATCTGTTGCTTTTACTTTTTTCATAAAAGTATGAAGCTAAGTAAAGAGTTTTTGACCAACCATACAGATCTCATCTATGATGAAATACTCTATCAGAGCCCAGTATTCTTGAAGTTGCTGTAATGATTCTTTAGACAAATTATGATTATTTTTAAAGGATTCTCCAAAACCAAATCCACATGCAGAATAGAGAGTATTTCCTCTAATTTTTGCAGCAACACTTCCTGTTGGAGCTAGAACAAGAAGAGTATTTTGTTGAGAATTATATTTAAAGTAAGAACAGATAGCATCGATGACTTTGGATTTACCTACGCCACTTGCACTAGTGAGAAATAATAGTAATTGAGATGGTTTATTTTTACTCATCGGATGGTTTCTATGATGATAATCACAAACAAGAAAATAGGTTTTTTTTTGTTCGTTATTTAAATCTGATGTGAATTGTTCTAAGGGATCTTTATACTCATTTGTATATATATCCAAGGGAATGTTATGAGAATCATGATTTGGAAAATCGATATAGGCATTCAAAAAAGTTTTGTCTTTTGTATTGTTATTACTAGAAATTTTCTAAAACATTTTTCGAGAAATAATTGTTGAACGCCAAATTTTTAAAAAGTTATCATCATGAATATTACTTTGATGTATGTATTGTAAGCTAATATTATTATTAATTTTTGAAACACATGATACAGAATTTCTTATATTAAATCTTGCCCTGAGCAGGACCCTGAAAAACTCTGATACAACTTAGATTTAAGTTTGTATAATATCAGCCAAATAGGCATATAAAATAAACCAAAATTTAAAAATTTACTATATAAAAATGCAATGTTCAATAAATTTCTACGCAAAATTTCTTTTTTAGTAATCTCTAAGTTATATCAAAGATCTTCAGGGTCCTCTCTGAGCCGTAAAAAGTTCATAGCATTATCTACTATTCTTATATCTTTTAGACCAAATTTAATAATTTTTGCAAGATCAAAATTAAGAGAATCTTCACCAGAAGAGTTATCAGCTATTAGGTCATCATTATCTAAAATATCTGGTTTATCATCGGCATCGTACCAGGACCCCAAAGATTTCTGATATAACTTAGATCTGAGTTTGTATAATATCAGCCAAATAGACATATAAAATAAGCCAAAATTTAAAAATTTACTATATAAAAATACAATGTTTGATGAATTTCTACGCAAAATTTCCTTTTTTAGTAACTTTTAAGTTATATCAGAGATCTTTGAGGTTCTATCGTACCTAGGAACAGAATGATCAATATGGCAAGCTTTTGCAAAAATTGGATCATTTATTGCATATTGATGCAATTCTCGGTCAAGAGTAGTCTCTTCTAAATATCGATGCAGTAATTCTATATTAAAAATTACAGATTTCAGATGTGGTGATAAAGATGAACTATTTAAAAAGGATTGACAAGCGTCATTCCATGTATCATAATTCTCTCGCAAGTCATAACAGTTTCTCACGGTTTAAATAGCATAAGAATACATAGCGCGTAGCGCTCAATATTCTCTATATCATCTTTTTTTGATAAATCTTTACTACTCAACATGACTACTCTTTCAGATTCTTTTTTTCTAAATCTTTGGATATGTGATTTATTTTAAGGATAACCATCATTTGATTCAAGATAATTATCTGTAAAATCATACCCTCAAAAAAAATAGCGATTATTTCTCTCTCTTGAACATTAACCCGTTAATATTGAAAGTTCACGCGAATTAATTAGAACTTTCTGAATAGTAGCAGCATAGTTATATAAATATATATTACATAGATATGAACCTCTGAATTAGTAATCAATACGAAGATTTGTGATAGTTAATTTTCTGTTAAATGAAGATATAAAAAAGGATTTATTTGCTACGTCTCGATCATAATCACTGTCAGTAGTCGATTCATTATCAGAGTCATCAATATTTTTGCTACTATTCTGAATATGCTTTGTCCATTCTTTTGTAAGATACGTTTCAAAAGTTTTAAAACAAATTGTGATGAATTTATTTGGTGTATAATGATCACAAATGTTTAATAAATATGCCAAAACTTGTGGACTTGTAAGCTCAGTTTGACCAGATATTTTATTAAGACACTTTGTTATAATTTTACGGAATCTACTTACGAGATTGAACGAAGATTTATCAGAAGGTTGCTTTAAAAGGATTCTAGAGTTGAAGCACAAATTAAAAAAGAGCTATGTGTGCTTAGATCCAATTTAGTAATATAATCTGTTAAATGGTATATGTATACTAAAGAGAGCTTTCTAGAAGTGATAAATTTTATATCATTATTTTTTCTACACACAGATGTTATATACAGATTATGATTATTAATAAAGGCATTAGTACATTGAATAGCAATAATGCCTTGATTGGGAAAGATTAGACCAGGAGAGTTAACAAGTTTTCTTGGAAAGTCAAATCTACAATGTTTTTGTAAGCCTCTATTATACTTTTTACATGACTGAGTACAATGATAATATAAAGTGCATTTGGCAATCGTGAGTAAATCTAAATAAAAATTTTCTTCAAAATCAGATGATTCAAGATCCAGAATAAGAAAAAAAGAAGGATGCATTCGCTTTTCTTCTATCATTTTTGGAGGTTTATATTCTCTTTCAAGTATTTCATCAGTCAAAATTTTGCTTTTTTTAAGCAGCTAGCCAATATCTTCTTTAACAATATCACTTATATATGTAAGTAGCTGTTGTAAAAAGGTATCATCATCTTTAAGCTTTCGATGTAACTCAATTGGATTAAGTGAGCCATAAATCCATATAAGCAAATGATAATGAGGTGTTCTGCGATCTTAATACTCGACAATGCCATAATAATTTTTTATATTACCAAAAATACCACCATGTTTTTTACCATACCCAACAATAGTATCTAAAATGTATCTAACTATAATATCAAAATATTTAGCAGTAGCTAAAGGATCAAGATACACGAGTCGAGCCCTTTCTGTAGCTATTGGAAAATTTTTAGAAGATATATTTTCTAAATCAATCTCATTTCCAGCATACACCATAACAATAGAGCTATAAAGATCAGTAGGATTTATGATAATAAACAGGGAAGAAGAACCATCACGAAGGATAATAGTGTATATTTCATTGCATATACAGACACGTGATTGGGAAGAGACCATTAAATTAGAGCCAGCTACATTAATATTTTTAAGCAACTCATTAATTGCAGGATTTGTAATTAGATGCTTGTTATATTCTTGTTTAATAGCTAATTTTATATTACCAAGGCTAAGTGATAATATCAATCTTGCAGAATATTCAAAGTTTTTCTTTTTAGTTAAGTTATATGTTTCAGCTAATACTTCTCGTCATTGTAAAACATTAAAAATAACAAAGGAAAATGATCTATGCTGTCTAAACTTTGGATCATAATGTTGCATAAGGTAATTAGAATATTTTTTTAAAGATATATGGAATAATCGACTTTCATGACCTCCGACACCATATAGAAAAAGAACCAGAAATCCTGCTAGAAAAAGAGTCTTGTCTTCATATTCATTAAAAGGTTTACGGCTATGCGGTACATATAATATTTGAGATATAGCTCCTATTTCAGCACTATATTCATTTTGTAATTGATTATTAGGTTGATTGTTTGAATAGTCTATAAGATTTTGTAAAGAATACAAAGTAAGCTCTCTTTTAGTAATCGGTATATTGTCAATATATATAATTCCGAAAGGCCTAAATTCGCTTGCATCCCTAATCGTATTGTTTTTTATAAAGTTATCTAAATCATGATCATTATTATCAGAAGCTTCATAATCACTTTTGCTATCCATTTCTTGAGTATAACCTGTATAGTGTTCAACTTCTCGTGAATCGATATTCACTACAGTAGTCATTAAAGTTAAAGATTTAGGAATTTCACTTTCGGGTAAGAGATTTAGAGCATTTTCATCAAGTATAAAATTATTCTTAAATAATTTGTTGTGTGCAAAGAGCCATTGAAGTGCAGTTATAACTTTGCTTTTTCTTACTTGAAGTATTTTTTTGAGCTGGTAATTAGTAGATATTCCCTTTCCAATGAATACTACTTTCAAATGTTCATATAGTTTGTATATCAGTAATAGTAATACTTTAATCAGTGAGATTGGATTCTGGAGTAATGTTACAACATGTCTCTTAAGTTTGTAATATGTATGTTTTCTTTTGTTAATTGAATAAGATTCATGCACAAATATCCTTGAGAAATTATAATTTGTTTAGAAATTGTTAAATCTTGAAGGCACAATGGGGTAGGTCCAATCCACATATGATTAGCTAGCGATAATGGTAGAATTTTATATTTTTTTAAATAATTATAGCATTCATTGCAGATACATAGATTAAAGGAATTATTATTCAGTGAATCGTTATAAATAAAATCAGAATGATCAAGAAGAATATTAGTTTCAATAGAGTTAATATAAGAATGTTGATAATTAAAATCAATTTCAAATAACAGATCTATAAGATCGATTGATGCTTTAAGTATAAAAAGGTCAATATCTATTACAGAAATTCTTTTATAGTTTTTATGAGAATAAAGTCTGGAACAAATAGCACAGAGTAGTTCTCGTAACTTGCTAAAATTGATCTTATCGCGAAATTTGGCTATTACATTTTTCTTTATTTCAGAATGAATTGGTCAAGACCATGTTGCGTACTTAGTATGAGTTTTTTCAAAATGCTGATCCATCTCAAGAATGCGTGAAGGAATAACTAAATTTTTTGCTAAAGAATTAATTAATATTTTTTGACGTTTTCAAGAATTTTTTTGTATTATATTATGTGACTAAGCATATTCTTCATTTTGATAGTGATTAGCTTGACGATTTTTTTGTTTATTATTTTCAGATTTTCTAAACAAGCTATCTTTATACTTGATAGCTTTTCGTTTGCGATTTTTTATTTTTCTTGATTCATCTCTAGTTATAATATTTACCATGGCTGCGGAGATATGAAATGATATAAATGTATAATTGTATAATATTTCTTAAGATTATTGATACGAGTTCTTATTCTTTATTGCAACAAATCAAAGCTTTTTTATAATAAATAAAAAGTATGAGACTTTGAGAATGAATTATTACTAATCTTACTAAACTCCCTAACACGTTTATTAATCACGCTAATCTTGATGTTCCTTTCTTCAAACATTCAGGTTTTCTCCTCTATACATCATTTCTTCACGAATCTTCTTCACATTGCATTTGCGTTATTACTACCAGAATATTCTAGTGATAATACCTAAGCCTTGTAAATCGTACGTGTAATTAATCTTTTTTGAAAATTATGATCTACAACCCCATTATGCGATTTACATAGCAGGTACTATACATACGTACAGGTAAAAATCGTCTAGATCGATCTAACCCAAATTGGTTCAAATATGCCAAATCTGCCAAAAAGGGCTGATATGTCGGATATGTTATATATGTCAGATTTGTCATATAGGTTAAATAGGTTCTATAGAACAGATATGATCATTATAGCAGAAAAGTTCATAGTAAATTAGTACTGTGTAAAAATGTATCTAAGCACTGCTATTTCACTGAAAATAAAGGATAACCCCTTAGAGTTTATAACTATAAAAGTATATGAGTAGTAGTTCTCTTAAAGTTTCCACTTGATAATAAATCATTCACATAAATCATTTATCATATTTTCTTGTCCCTGTAATTAGTAAAGACCAGTTATTGTTAGCATGTTAGAAGTAAGAAAAAGAGATCATGTTAGTAATCGATCTCTATGTATATAAAACCGTTAAATTAATTTAACCCCATTGTTAATAAACAATATATACATAATTGCCCTGGGTCATGATCTAGTAATATATAATACTAAAATTTGAAACCTGAAAATCAATTGGAACCCAGATATACTTTGAATAAAAGAGAAGCTTCTATAATAAATATTAGTAAAAAGGGTTGCAAGCAGTAATAAGCATTAGTATTACTAACAAATTCAAGTTCAAGAGATAATAAGCAGACCTTGAAACTAGTCTCAGTATCAAAATATACTCTATTTTCAGACCAAATCAAACCATACCTCGATCAAAGCCTACCAGTTAGGGTATAGAAGATGGATTTTACTTGAATCGATGTATTTTATTGTTAGATTTTGTGTAATAATGACCCTTGTTAGATTAGTTTTCATTTTATACTATTTTTTACAGTTACAATATATGTATTAACATGTGATACAATAGCAATGCTCTGAGATGAAAAATATAATGAAGCAGTATTAAGTTTAAATTATTCAGATTACCGTTTATCTGTACTATCAAGATCTATATTTATAAAATTTGTTTCTGCATTGCTTTTCTTTAGACTTCGATTTTGAATTTATTAGATTTCTCATCGATATTTTTGGATATATCTTTTATCTTATTGTTTTTTTACTTGTTTATTGTTTTTTTGTTATATTTTTTGATTTATTGTATATTTTTTTACTTATTTTCTTATCTTTTTATTGATTTCTTTTATTAATATAGAATTATTTATATTTGTATTGCATTATTATACAATCGATTTCTTAATGAAGCTTATCTATCTCCCACATAATAACTATCTAATTACCTTGCTATTGTTAAGCCTAATCACAATTATTCTATATTTATTGAATAATTGACTATCCCGAATTGTTAACCTAAACCCTTAAAAATTGTATTGTATCATTTCTGTCATATCATATGAGCAAAATTTTTAAGGGAATATTGTGATCACTAAAATTAAGATATATGTAATAAATCATAAATGATTTATAAAGTGGCTTTATAATCAATTTTATTGGTAGGTAATTTATAGCTAAAAAAAAGAATCGACCAATCTAAACAGTTTTATAAGTGATTAATAAATGAATAATAGTTAAGATAACAACAATTCTACTTTAACGGAGTTATACAATATCAATTAAATTTTATAAAATATCACATAATCACAAAATCAAAAAATCTGCTCATATGTTTCTTTCACTCAATATTTATGTATAAAAGTCGATCAAAAAGCAAGAATTATATTATTAAAACTAACGCTAAATATTAAAGAACATAAAATAAAGAATTGGTAAAATAATAATAATGGAAAAAATCTTTACGTAATGATAGATTACTTAAAACTGTACTCTTGATTTTAATTTAGGATTGGGTTCATTGGCTCATATGATTTTGGTTAATTTTAAATTAATATCTATTGATCTATATCATTAGGCTCTGATTAATCATAATTATTATATGAATTTTCTCAAATATTTATTCGACTTTTTTATATTATGTATTAATTTTTATAATTACGTCAAATTATTTTAATAACTTTAAATTATATGACATAAAATTTTTTCATAATATATTAATCTCATGTGTTTTTAGAAATTTACCAGAAGACTGATACTAACTTATATTTATTAAAAAAAAAAATACTTCATCGAATTATATATTACAAGTTACAATAAAAGATATAAGATAAATAACATTTATTTTTTACTTTTTTTTTTGTTTCTTTCTTGGTTATTCTAACATTTCTTTTTCTTTTCTTAGGTTGGTTTTTTTCTTCGTCTAATTCTGTATCTTTATCATTATCAACATAATCTAATTGCTTCTCTTCTTCATCTTGAGTATCTAAGTCAATATAATTTGATGAATATTTTTGATTTCTCTTACAGGGTGAATCAATTTGCACATAAGGATTTGTAACGTCTATCAAATTTTTTGATAGACCTGGGGTAGCAGCAGCATTATGGTTAACCGAGAAGATCATAGATTCAACAACTTTTGAAACTTGAGTTAGAGTAGATTCAATATCATCAGCAATGACATCAATGATTGATTGAGCACTAGGAGTTGTCAAAGAATAATTTTCACATGTATTATAAGTAACAGTTGCAGTTTTCAAATAGTCGATATCGGTTGCCTTAATCATCATCTTGCCAGATATTAAAAATTTAAAGAAACCCGATACAAAATACATATTGCCTAATTTAATATTTGAACCTGAATAGTCTAAATAATTTTGAAATCTTAAAGAACCCGTATGATAAAGAACTATCATCTGCATATTTACATAAGAAATACTAGTAACAGAATTATATTTGGTATATTCAATACCAAAATAGATGAATTCTCTGAGCTCTTTAGGCTTACGATTAACAATCACAAAAAATATACAATGAAAGATACATAGAGGAATATTGGTAGTATCAAACTCACAACTAAGATTATTATCGATAATACTTGTATATGTGATGGTAATACATTGTTTGGAATTTTTAACAACAAATTTACCTAAAATAAAAACTAAATCACCTCCTGTAAATATTTTAGGCTGCTCATTAGGAGAAAAAAAGTATTTTTACTTAATTACTTGCAATATTTTTTTGGTAAGATTATACTTGGCTTGGCCATATGAACACAATTAGTTATTTCTTGCAGAAATAATAGCAACAAGAAGTGCAACATGAGAAGGCATCTTTTTTTTTTTTAATTGATTATAAGGCGATTATATTATATAATTTTAAAAAAAACAGGATTTATTATAAGATCAATAAAATGTTATAAAAGAACTCAAGAATTGAGTTTTTTTTTATAAAGAAAAATATGTTACAGGGTGTTTAATATATCTATAACCCATAGGTTATCTACTTTGACCAAGATGAAACTACCATACTTTTATAAGTTTTACTTAGAAGAGACTTTTACTAACGGATTCTCTTTAGCCAATAAGGATTTACTTATTTTTCTTTTTGAACACAGATCTTTCTTTTTTACCCTATTTCTTCACGAACCTTCATTTGCATTTGCATTATCATCACTAGAAGCTTCCAGCAATATAGTCTAAGCCTTATAGATCACATGCATTATCAAAAATTAGGATCATCAAACTAGTTTCTAATATCAAGTGAAGTAAACCACAACCCTATTATAATATTTATATATGACATGATATTTCTTATTATCATATCTACTGATTTAATTTTTAGCGTTAAGGTTTTTTTTTTTGATAACATTTTACATGAATTTTTGCTACTAAATGATATGATAATAACAGACAAAACATTTAATAAAAAGTTTTTTTTAGCCTCTATATGAGATATATAGGCGATAAAGATTAAAAAAAGTAACTATTCTAAGCTATAAAAGAAAGAACCATTATTAGTTGTTGAAGCGTTCGATTATTCTCAGATAGTTTTGTCATTGAACAATTAATTGTATAATGGGTAAAGACAAATTCAAATTAGAGATAGACAATGTAATAATTATGTAAGCGATAGCTAAAATTTAACCCTTAATTTATAAATTATATATTACATATTATTAAGCAATTTAAGAGTCACTGATTACAAATAAAACTATAAACTACATATACGCAAATTGTTTGAGTTAAATAAAAAAGATCGATTGTATCGAAATTAACTATTTTTGCTAAATAAGTTATGTTAATACCACCTACTTCTGCCAAATTCTGCTAAAAACAAAAGATTCTGATCATTATTGCAAATATCTATTCACTATAGCGTAACAAATTTATAAACAAACGAGCAACAAAAAATAACATACATTTAATAGTATATTGTATAAGAAAGAAAGAATTCACATTATATTGTTCAAAATAAAGAAAATAGACTTGATCAAATTGTTTAAACTAGTACAACTAATCATAATGAAGCAAGTCTTGAAAATACCACATCAAATATTGAACTTGCTGATATGAAAAATAAAGATTATAATTTGGAAGAAAAATCTGAAGAAAATTTAATACAAACAATTGAAAGTATCGATAATTTTAATACTAAAGATCAAATTATATATTATAAAGCCATAATCGAATCTTCTGTTATTTAAAAACATTTTGCAATTTTTTTTAAAAATCAGTGATTATCATTTTATTAACCTGATAAAATATTCTACAAAAAAAAAAATAAAAATAAAAAATATCAGTAAATAGACAAATCAAATCAAATTGAGTTAGCAATTTTTGTATATAAAATTAATACTTTTAATATTGGCAGTTATTGCAACTGCAATATTATTATGTTTGCGATTATTTGAAGTTTAAATTATAATATAATTAAATAGTAGATTTGTACATATATATATGTGTGATAAATTTATATGTGAAAAATAAACAAAATTTGACAAATAAGTCATACGGACCAAAAAAACTTAAGATTTTGCAAACAAATATCGCTTCAAACAGCATACAAACTATATACTCATTGTATTCGTTCCTGGTATAATTATACATGATATGTAACAATAGATATCGATAATCACACATAAGCAATAAAATTAAAAACAATAATATTCAATATAAATTTGTATAAATCGATTATTTACATATATCAAATTTTATCAATATATAAGATATATATCGATAGTTATCTACATATTGATATTTATCAAAATATTTAATAATAATACATAATATTTAATAGCTATATATTGAACAATATCTATATATCGATATATATCAATAATTGATATATATCGATATATATCTATTTTATCGATATATATCAATTATTTTTAATTGATATATATCGATATATATTTATATATAAATTTTGCTAATGTATTGTTATAGAATGAGTTTTCTAAATTTTTTATTATTAGTATTATTTAGTATTATTATTAGTATTATTATTATAT
>CAJVQC010000198.1:0-14935 GCA_910592285.1 Racocetra persica | reverse complement strand
GCCTTGATACAATTCAGTAAATAGATTGTGAACTTCTGCTTACTGAATGATCTTCTAAAAATTCCGAAATCAAAAGGTTAAACTGTTCATACTCAGATTGTACTGCTTTAATGTTCTGTTTTAAATTATTTAAATTAGTCGCCTGTCTGGTCATATTTTCTTTTACAAACTTTACTTCAAATGTTTCTAGAGCTTCGTCAAAAGCAAAATAATGTCCTTCTTGAGTTAAATTGACCGAGGGTATTGTCCGAAGAGTTTGAAGAAACTGTGGGTTTCTTTAAAGGTCTGACAAGAATCACGCCACAGATTCAGTATATCTTATTCTTCCAGTTACAGAAAATAAAGGAGCAAATGCCATCAAGCTATACATTTGTAAATTGAAGTTTGCTATACGAATGCCAAGCTTATACAATTTCAAATAACCCACCCATTGATAAAAACTATATTACACTTTTAGCAAATTATTGTTTTCAGTAGGAATATCATTAATAGAAATTTGTTTATCTTTAATGTATAGATGAATCGTGACTCCAACTGCTGTCCAAATAAGTTCAAGTACGTGAAATATTGCCTGATAATCTGCAATTTGTTCGAGTTTGTCAAGAAATTTGACACCAAGACATGAAGAAAGTCCAAAAAGTTCATCTGAAAAACCAGCAATTAATGCATTACATATTGCCTTATTGGTATGCTATTGCTCTAAAATGCAACATACTGTTTGATTTTCATTTTTATAATCTTTCATTAGACGATAAATTGCTTCATCGCATGCTAAGTTTAATACATTATTTTCCATGCAATCAAAGTCTTCTAGGAACATATTTATTGATGTGTGAACATGTTTATTCATATTTGGAACCTCTCTTGATTCAAGTATTACGACGTTCAGAAGTAATACAAATGATGCAAAGTCAATATCTTCTTTAATAGATGAATTAATATGTTCAATACAGAATTCTTGTCCATTAACAATTAATTCATTAAAGATTGTATCTATTTTTTTTTGCCATTTTTTCATAGCAAAATTTATACCAAAAATATTCTGACTTTCTAATAGTTCTTTATTTAAATTAGCAAGCTCAGAATATTGAAATTGAAAAACTATTTGTAATGTAGTATATGCAGTAACATATGTTACATCATAAATGTTGCTATAATGAAAAGTCACATCTTTCATATCAACATTATCTATAACACCAAAGTTCAAAATATTTGGATGCGTAATAAGCCTTAATCGAGGTTCTGCAGCTGACATTCTTTTTTTCTGAATACGTACTTTATAATCTCTACTGTATGATACTATTTGTACTGCATGAAGAATTTAGTACAAAGATTCTAATATTTTTGGTTGTATGCAAAGAGAAGAAAGAACATGTATAACCCATATTTTCCAATAGGGGAAAGCAACAGTAAGAATTACTGAAGCGAAAAGAGTTGTAAGTAATTTTATTTTTTTTTATTCAATTGTAGAAGAGACTGGCCTCTTTTTCTTCTTTTTCGAGCCAATACTATATTTTTTTTTCTCCCAGAACTGAAATTAAACCAACAAGAAAATTCGTGAGTAGTGACAGCATGACAGTATAATAATTATCAATTGACTCCAGCTTTTCAAGTAATAGTAATCTCTCTTTAAGTTTAGTTCGTGCTTGGATTACAGAATATCCAAGTATTCTTCCAAAATCTTTGCATGTAATATCCTCTAAATATATTGCTTGTACTTCTTCACTAATATAAATTTTATTAATTTCAAATGCAATTTTTATTAAAAAAAAACTAGGTACTGTAGCGGTAGAAGTTTCATCAATGATATTATGTGCTTCGGATCTATTCTCAGTAATATTGCTAAGAAGTTTGATAAGTTTGTCTAATAAATTAACTTTTGTAGTTTTATCATCACATATAGCGGTCTGTTCAATCTATTTACTGAATTGTATCAAGGCAACCATAGTATCAGCACTATGCTGCCCTTGCTGTAAGCACAAAGTTATACATCTTCCTTTTTTTGATAGAGCATGAAAATAAGTTACAAGGCAGTTTGTACAGATAAAGTGAGGGCTCTTATTGGTAAATGTTCTAATCAATAAATTTTTATATTCAGATATTGCTGAACAATCAAACAATCTGTGGCATGGTACTTAAATTGTGTGTCCATATACTTTCCATATATGCGATGCACATGTTTTACCTCTTGTAATAAAACATTAAGTTTTTTGCAAAATAAACAACAACGTGAGGTAACAATACTTTCTTCAATTGTTCTTACTGCCTTTATATGCTTTTCTAAATTAACCTTGTATACAGAATTTTGATCATAGTTGAGATGATGCAAACAAACCTTTAATTGTGAAAAATCGTCTCTAATATTTTTCATAGCTAAAAAATTAATCTTCTATATACCACATAGTTGTTTTATGCTACGGTCTCCTTCTTGGTCGCATCTTTGTATTATATACAAATCATCATTATAATCAATAACAACACAATGTGTTAATCCTGTAGCGTTACTAGAAGTAAGAGGAATTGGCTATTCAAATTCTTCAAGAATTTCTATATCGTGATTAAAAGATTCATCACTTTTAAGAAATTCATCATCTTCGAGAAATTCATCATTTCTTTTAAGAAATTCTTCTTGTGACTCCCAGCCAAATGTGAAATTCTCGTCATATGCCATGATATTTTCAATACTGTCATTGGATCCTTGACTATAAATTTCTTCATGGTCAGACGAAGTTTCATATAAATATTCTTCTATAATTTTGTTTTTATTAATTATGATAAGACTAATTGAAAATTCGGTTAAGCTTTTAGTAAATAATTTTGTAAAAAAGCAAGTTGAAAGTTTTTTTTTCAGATCAGTTTAATGAATATTTTGAAAGATGGAATTTTCACTTTAATTTATCTTTGATTTAAAGAAAGAAAATTTTTACAAAACAGCATTTAAACAAAAAACCAGTTTCATTAGCACAAAGGTATCTTTATTTTGAATCGTATGTTTCAGAAATTTATATCTGATTTAATCAACGATTTAGGTTCAAACGCATCAAGTTATATACTAACAAAAACATTCTGATATAATAGAATTTAGGAGACAAAGTAGCGATAAAAAAATTTTTAACAAAACAAAATTTCAACAAAGAATAAAGCTCATGTGCCAAAACTCCTGCAGAATTTTAATCAATAATCAGCTTATTGAAATCTATAATTGTGATTATTTTCACAAAAAAAATTAAAGTATAACCAAATCTGGCATTACTACAAATCACATAACTTTTGATAATTCGAATTTAACTTGCTCTAATTATAAATTGTGATTTGTTTTTTTGTTTCGCATTTATTATTTTATTTATATTTCTTATATTTCATATTTTTATTTTCTATTACAACAAATAAAAGAATAATAAAGAACAAAAAGTAAAATTTTTATGTAAAATAATTCAGTTATATAAAAATTAATTTTTATAGTATGTAAAATTTAAGAACATAGTTTGAAATCAATCTTTATTTTTTTTGGCATGTATAGATATCATAAGAATAACACAAAGTTCTATTAATAAAACGACATTTATTTTTAAATATTACATAATTAATATTACATTGTGATCTAATTTTTTTTTTATTCTTAGCATAAAGATATATAATGATGTCTTGTTGAAGATACTAAAATCTGAATGTAACTAATTTTACTTCTTTTAATTGTATATATGTTTACAATATAAAAGGACGCTTGTAATATTTTATATATTTTGTTTATTGGAAGTATTATTTTTTTCATTCTGGGCTAAACATACACAGCTATGCCTTCACAATGATATCTTCATAATGACCTCTTCACAACGATGCCTTTACAATAGCTCTTTAACAATAATGCTTTTACAATGATTTCTTTACAACAACACTTTAAAAGCTGATCAAATTCAAAATCTCAACAAGTTAGTCCAAATTAGGTTAGACCATACAAACTTAATAATTAGTTCTTATAACCCGGCTGGGTCAAATTTCCAAAATTAAAAAAAATTTGGACTATATTTACTATCCGGGTGAAGTTTTTTGAGAAGTTTATAAAAATTTTTATATACTTTTTATATATAAAAATTTTTTGAAAATGAAATTAAAAGTCAGGTTGCCAGGTTATTTTTCAAATTTTATATTATGAAAACCAAAAAATTAATTTTGTATAGCCTTAGTATTACCAGTAGCGATCAATTTTTGTCGATTATCAGGATTTTGGCTCAAACCTCTTCGTGATGATGCTTTCACAATGATGTCTTGTTAAAGCTACCGAAATCAATTTATTGGAAACCTAAACTCAAGCATCTTGATTAAGGTAATTAACTATTATTTAGTAAATTCGTAATATTATAATACCGAAGGTTTAAAATATAAACATAAGCAAAACTTTGTTTATACCACATTAAAGTTACCTTTTTCTAACCAAAGTTTTGATTCAATGTTCTACAAAAACTTATAAAACTTGAATTAGTAAGTTTCATATATTTAAAAAACCTTTTTGAAACAATAAAATAAAAGTTCATTGCCAGTGTTGTTATTGGAAAACCACTAAAAGACTGCTGGAAGTAAAATTAATAGTATTACTAGAACTTTGACTATTAAGAAATCCCACTGAAAGGTTAAAAATTCTTACTAGAAGCCAAAATCGATATTGACTCATTGCATTACTAAGTATTATACAATATGAAACAAAATGCTAACTTTGTAGGTATGATTAGTTTTGGTTTTATTTTTATTGTACTTCAAACTTGCGTATAACAAAGGAATTTGTCTTTATAAGCACTTGTACTATATCCTGTGAATACAGTTTCCTTTTTGGAAACCCTTGAAATTAATGATTAAAAGTGGGCTGCTGTTGCAATTTACTATGAAATGTGGATCGATCATATAGATATCGATCACTCAAATTTAATAGTAAAAAATTTACCTACATGATCTGCGTGACAAATCGTATTACTATTAATAGTCATATACGGTTACAGGCTAACCCATTTTTCTGAAATACCACTTCACTGAGAAGTTTATTTTATCAACAGCTTATTTTACCGTTAAGTTTTTTTTTAAAAATATATCAACCTTAATTCTAATTCTAAACCTGATTTAACGACAATAACAGAAATTACTTTTCGGAAAATTACTGTTGGTGAAATAAACAGTTGGTGAACTAAGTTGCTAGAAATAGTTCTTGTTGGAAAAAGGGTTATCGAAATTAAAGAGTTAGAGAAATAGCATTTCGAGAAAGTGAGCAACAATAGTCATATACATAGTTAAATAAAAAGAATAAAATTATATAATATTAAAAATTTTAAAACAGGTTTGGGTCCTGTAGCTTGGTGGTTAAGCTTCTAAACCCTACAGAATGGTTAATGATTCAAGTCAGGTTAAAGATAAAAAATACTTTGTAATCAAAAGGAGTTATAATAAAACAGGATAAACCCATACTGTGAATTAGTAAATCATATGAGGGTGAAAATTGCTTTTGTATAATAGGGATGTTAAGAAGCAAAACCAGTTGGTATACCACATTACAAAGTTAATAGTAAAACTAAACAACAGACAAGACATAGGCAAAGCTATATAGATAAAAGTAAAACAAGCATAACTAAATATAAAAAATAGCAAATATATATTAAATCTTAGCCTGTAAAAACTAAAACAAGTTAATATCAGAAACAATTTATATTACAAGATAATAAAAGAAATTAGTATCAGATTACCAGAAACAAAATAAAATCTAGAAGTTATCAAAGGTGAAATAGAAATAATAAGACTACTTAAAAAGAAACAAAAATAATAAATATTTTTGTATTTAAGCAAATACTAAATAGCAAAGAGAAAAGATTACTTATATAAAACTAGATTAAGAAAATAAAAGATTGCAAATACAAGAGAAGAAAAACAAGATAATTTTAAAAAATAAAGAAAGCTATACTCAAAAACAAAGCTAGTAGTAAAATTAAGACAAAATACAACAAAAGTACAGAAAATTACAAGTATATAAGGGTAAAGCTAGAAGCAATAAGTAATAACAAGAGAAAACAAAAATAAATTATTTTTTAAAAAAAAAAAAAGCAGAAATAAAAAATAATTAAAAAGAAGAAGACAAAAGATAAAAGATAAAGCATTAATACAAAACAAATATATTAAAAATAGAAGAAACAATATTGCAATTATATAGTAGATACAAAACTAAAAATAATATAAAAGTCAGTATATATTAGATAACAAATATTTCAAAAAATAAAGAGATTATTAGACAAAAGCTAAATAAAAAAGCTTAGTAATAACTATCAAACAACTTATAAATAGTAGATTAATAAAAAAATATAATAAAAAAAGTAAAATATAAATAACAACAAAAGTAAGAGAAAAGAAAAGTAACAAGTACCAGAAATAAAAATAGACCCAGCATATAAAAATTTATATATAGTTGTATAAAAAACAAAAGCAATTAAAAAACTCATATCAATTATAAGAAATAATATAAAATATTTAAAATATATATTAACAAGTTATTATTAGAGTTATAAGAGAAGATAAAAAAATCAAAATATATTTTACAAGTAAAAAAAAGAAATAATTAAAAAAAGCAAAGTTTTGATATGCTATGACAGAATAATTGTTATTAACTAAAATAAAACTAAAAACAATATTAATAATTTTACTAGTAGAAGCATAGATAGCTAAGTAATAATATAAGTAATCAAGAAAATAAAAGATATAAAGAAGATAAAACTACTTTAAAATTAAAAATAAAAGTATATTATAGAAAATAATATATATAAAGAAAATCAAGAAAATAAAATTAAAACTATATAAAGTAAAAGATTATAGCAAAATAAAAAAAAATAAAAAAAGGATGTGGTAATTTAATGAAGTGATAAAGTTGTCGCACCCCAAGCAGTTGAGTATGAGTTCAATTCTCACTGAAGATAAAAATTAAATTAAGAAAAACAGATTCAGCAACTATTATTATGGCTGAAAAAACTTGAGACCTTGTAACTGTAGTCATATCAATTAATAGTTTACTAGCAACTAGAAGATCTGAAAATATTTGTATAACAAAAAAGTTATACAAAGAATCGCAGAAAACTATAGAACTGATACAATGGTAGGGCAATATTGTACATTTTGACTATCCAAAGACTTTTTTAATACTGTCCAATGTTCAAGTATTCAAGTGTCCACAAGTATCCAGAGCATGTCCAAGCTTTAATAATTAATAAATTTGTTTAAAAAATATATGATTATATATTTTTTTATGTGCTGAACATATTTTATTTAAAAATTAATATAGATTATCTTAATAAAATTTTGAGTAATTTTAATTTATTTAATTGTCCAAAATTGTCCAAAATGGTCAAACTTGCTATCCACAACTGTTCTGTAACAATACTGCGGTAGGGTGTTCACTTAAAAAGTTCTGAATAAAGAAGTAATACAGATCTTTGACAGTATTACTGGGATAGAATACACTTGAGGTTAATACAACTAAACAAGGATAGGTATTAGGCAAGAGTATTCTACCAACTAGAGTATCAACTAGAAGAAAAGAAACTGTATGCAGATACCAAAAAACTGGTATCCTTTTCAGGTCATCTGAATTGGTAGTTTAAGAAGATTAACTAAAGTGGTACTGAAAAAGGAAGATACTGAGTAAATTTGAAGGAGAGTACCGGGATTTGAATAAACTCTATAAGGGCAGAAGTAGGTTGTGTAGTAGTGATCAGGCTATAGTATAATTAAAATGATACAAAAAAACCTATAAAAACAAAATAGCCAGAGAATACTTCTATTATAGAAACTAGCTACAAGTAGTAGACTTCAGTTTGTGCATATCAACTAAAGACTAGATTAGCCAGATTGTGGATACAGAAAGCTCTAGCAGATTTATCTCAAGGATAAAGAGCTTTCTCTAGAGTTAGAGCTTGCTTTAAAGTCCTAAGTTAGTATCTAAAAATAAGAAGTACAAAGTATTCTCACTCGGTTAATAGAGTAATCACATAGGCACAAAAAGTTTAAATAGATAACCCCTAGTTAGGTTATAGGTAAGATATCTAGTATAGAACTTAGTAATAAACGAACTACTTAAATAGGCAACCAAAAGTTGTATATGTAACTAGTTGTACTCTCCAAATATATATATGGTATGATAATAATACTGTAAAAATTATAACTATAATTGAATAAAAAGAACATAACCGAGAGGTCACCTTAATATCAAAAAAAAATAAATAAAAATAAAAAGTAAATAAACTAGTAAAAGAAGAAGTAAATTAAGCAAAAATACACACAACTCTTTCTGCTAGAAGCTAGCACTTTCTTTTTTATGGTCTTTGCCAATAATATAAAGATAGTTATATTTATATCATAAGATTAATTTAATATTATATAATTAAAATTGTCTAACTTTTTTAGAAATATTCAAAGCATATGGGTCATATTTTGTAAAGTTTATTGCACTATTGATTGAAAACATATCTGTACTTAAATCTCATAATATTATAAATTATATTCACTCTTAAATAGATATTGAGGCTTTGTATATGAAAGCTTGAAAAAGTCAAGCTATTAATAAAAAATATAATACAGAAGAAATAGAAAAGAGTTACTAATGTATAAATTTACTACTTAACAATCTACTAATTACAATTTGTTCTTATTATATATTATATCATATTTTTTCAAAATATTTATAATAGGTCTATCTAACCTGTTAATATAGAAACATGTTTTTTTAATAATAAAATATTGTAATTAGCTATGATTAAACAATCAGAATGACCAAGAAAGCTTTGTATATATAGCTATAAAGAAATGGTATCAGAAAACTAACTTATCTGTAGTAAATATGGTAAAAAAAGTATAATATACATACTTGTAGTTAAAAGCATTGAAGAAATTAAAATTATTATCTTTAGTTTGAAGAAATATGTATAAATGCTTAATTCTTATACTCAATATAAAGTTTAAAAATATTTTTAATAAATATTATCACAAAAATAATTATAACCAATGTTTTATTTATCTTTTATTCAATAAATTGATACCCTATAATAAATTTATTTAGCAATTTGATAATATTTAGTTTGCTTATATATATGCTTTTGTAGTACAGTAATCATATAGTTATATTTTTTTTATAATTGCTGTTTTGGGCCCTTATATATAATATTTTTTAAATATCAGACCCTTATATGTAATTATTTTTAATTTGGGCCCTTATTTGTAATTATTTTCATTTTTTGAGCCCCTATATATAAATTTCTCTAAAATTTTTATATAATTAAATTTTTAGTTTGCAAATTTTATTAATAAATTATAATTATAATTAGTATTAAAAATAAACTAAATTTAGATATTAAAAAATTTTAAAAAGTACTAATTTAAAAAAAAATTTTTTAAAAATAATTTTATTATTATTAATATAAAAAATAGAAAATTTCCAATTTACACTACAGGTGATTATCACCTGTAGTAAAATTATCTTAAAATTTTGCTTATGAAACCACTTTTGAGACTTTAAGTAAAAAAATTCCTCGTGAAATTTTACTATAAACCTTACTAAACTCTAACTCTAATATGAACTCTAACCCTTACCCTAAAGTCTCAAAAAAACATTTTTTTATTTATTAAATCATTTATTTATTTGTTTATATTACATGAAATAATATATTGTAAATCACAGGTGATCATCATCTGTGGTGTTTATTAGTTATTTTCAAAAAAATATTACTAAATAATTGAATATTTATCAAATTTTTGTATATAAAAAAATTAGACTTTAATTTTTGAAAATTTCTAAACATACACATATGTTTGTATACATATAATTAAATAAACAAACAAATTTTTATTAAAAAGATTAAATTTCTTTAATTTTAGGTTAGAACAAGACTTAAAATTTTAGCAAGAATATAATTATATGCAAAATTTAGCAAAAAAGTTTTTTAATTAGAACACTAAAAGTAGTTTTATATATGAAATTTTGAGATATTAAGATTTTTGATTTGTTACTAAAAAGATTTGTTTTTGTTATATAAAAAAATAATCTACATATTATACCTAATCTTAAATTTTAATTTACTTTTTTAATAAATTTGTATAATAATATATATATATACTAGTATACAAATAGAAATTTTTTTAATTTTTTTAATTTTTTATAGATTTTTAAAAATTGTTTAAATTTAGTACAAATCAATAAATTTTATCTATTATAAATAGTTAGTTTTGACAAAACATATAGCTGCTAGTTTGTAATCAAAAAAAAATAAGTCTTTAGTAAGTTAAAAATTTAGAAGAAAACAAATAGCTGCTAAAACAAATTATATCTAACTAATAACTATATAAATCTTTGTTTAATTAGATTAATAATAGTTAAAGATAGAAATTTATTTATTTTTTTAAATATTAAGATAATTATTTAGAGGTTTGGCACAGTTTATTAAACTTTAAATTAATATCAGTATAGTTACAAGAATCATACCTGATATTATTATATTAACAAAAATACAATTGGCTATATATACAACTTTAATTATTGTCTATTTAAAGGCTCTATTATATTTATTTCTATCTATAGTTATCTACTAATTACTATATCTAAAATCTGCCTATAGATCCCTTATTTAAACTTTTTGATCAACTTAATACTATTGAATATTATTTTTAAAGAAGAATCTGCTGCTGAGAACTTCTAGAACTTTAAAGCAAATACAAATATCTATATAGAGAGTTTTTTTATTTTTGTAGTAAACCTACTAGAGTAGTTTATATTTTATATATATATTAATTGGATTTTTAGTAATTTATATTGAGTTTGAGAACAAATATTTGTAGCCTTTTATCTTTACTATTATTATCTATTTTGTGCTTTTATAAGTTTGTTTAAAACTTTGATTTCTATTTTATAATATATTCTTAGTACTTTAGTATACTCTGCAATTCTCTCTAAACTTCTAATTCAGATAGTCTAAAAGAACTATAACCTGTTTTTAGTATATTGAATTCAGTTCTAATATTGTTTAAATTCTGGTAATCTGGCTAGTAGATTTGCTTGTCTATAGATCATATTTTGTTTAGTTTATTTTACTAAATATTTGTTTTTTAGATCTAGCTTTTACAGTAGTTCTATTAAAAATCTTGTACTACTTTTTACTTAGATCTTTCTAAACAGACTTTTGTGACCTTTCTATATATAGATTTTAATACATAGCTAAAGAACTTATTATGAGTTTGTATCATCTAGTACTAGTTTATATTCTTTTGTATAACACAGGTATTCTGATTTATTAATCAAGTTGGTGTGACTGTATTACAGATATCTAACCCCATATAACAGAAGTAGTTACTAGAACACAAATATATTTTCTAAATTTTATTATAGTAGAATTTAAACTTTAGATCTGCTACTTGGAATAATAACCTAATCAAAGATAAAAATTTATATAATTTTTAAATAATTTAATAGATGATTTACCAGTCATCTGAAGAGCTATATGATACAGATTACACAAGATTTATTGTTTGAAGTGAAGTGGAGAACTCATACTTCTATGCGTTTTGATGACTGAAATTACGATTTTGATACATCTATAATAAAAATATCAAAAACGTAGCTTCAGCATTTTCTGTTTGTAATGCTCCTGAAAACTTTGATCTGCGATATACATGACCAGATTTTTCAGGGGTTGGAGCCATTAATCGAATGCTCATATGTGCTCTAGACTTATACCAGTTTCCGGTTCCTAGTATATAAATTATATATAAATTCTTTAATTAGTAAATGTAGAGAGATTATATCTAAAACTTTTTTTTTTACTAAGTAAATTACTCTTTGGCTCATAACAAAAGTTGTAGAGCTCATCAAGATGTATCTAATGGTAGTAAAAACATTAAAATCGGTCTAGTGGTTCTTGAAAAATCTTTAAAAATGTTTCACTGATATATAAAATTTCTTTTAAAAAATTGATTTTTTTTAAAGAAATTTTATGTTGGTGAAACGTTTTTTAAAGATTTCTCAAGAACCACTAGGCCGATTATAATGTTCTTACCACCATTAGATGCATCTTGATGAGCTCTACAACTTTTATTATAAGCCCAAGAGTAATTTACTTAGTAAGAAAAAAAGTTTTAAATATAATCTCTCTACATTTGGCTTAATAGTAAAATTTACTTATAAAATTTGCAAATCCTCTCCAGATGACAGATAGATTGTCTATTAATTTTAAATAAACAGAGACAGAATTGTTGAATTATAAAAAAAATCTATAATTGTATAGTAAATTACTATATTTTAATTATTTATAATATTTAAAATAAACTAGCTTATAGTAGTTTTTTTTTTTTTTTAATATCAAAGTGACCTCATAGTTGGTTGCTTTTATTAGTTTATATGCTAAGCTGATCAAAGTTAGCTGCTACTCATTTGGTACATAGTTTTAGAGAGTACAACTAGCCATATATACAACTTTTAATTGTCTATTTAAGTAGTTTGCCTGAAGGTTCTACACTAGATACTATATCTATAATCCAACTAGAGATTATCTATTTAAATCCTCTACGCTACTATATCCTTATAAAGAACCAATACCTACCATAGGAAGCATCCAACCTAGAACTAATTTATCCTCAAAGTAAACTTGCTAGAGCTTTTCATACTCACAATCTAGCTAATCTAGACTTCAATAACTTATGCCAAGTCCAAGAACAAGTACTTGTGAGCTGAAGCCGCTACTATTACCTACTTCTGCTCTTGTAAAGTTTACCCAAACCCAGTACACACTTTACAGACTATCATCAATTTTAATCTCAACAATCTCAAACTACCAATTCAGATGGCCCGGAAGAGCTATGATCTGCTCCTGATCCTCATAGTTAGATCTTTTTCCTTTAGTTATTCTTTTGATAGCCTGGTTGATAGAGTACCTTGCCAAATACTTCAGTTCTGTTCAGTTTCACCAGTTCTCTCAGTAACAATCCTTTATGTAATACTGTTAAAGATCTGTACTACCTCTCTACTTGGGTCTTGCCAAGTGGGTTCTGTTGTTCTTTCCGGTTTCTTGGGTTTACAATGATCTGGAAACTTATTCGTATAACTCATACATCATATAAATATTCTATGATCTTCTAATCCTGTTAGTGCCATCAAAGTTACAGAGATCTTGTTCCAACCATTAATCAGACAACAGTAGTCATCGTACAGGTAGAATTTTCAAAATTCATCACCAGTAAGTTTCGAACCCTCTACCTAGCCAACATATCGCTTGGGGGTATGACAACTTAACTACTTCATTAAGTTGCTACACTCTAAGTTTATAGTAGTTTGCTATAGCTTGGATAGCTTATTATATAATAAATTTAAATTTATTATATAATATATAATAAATTTGAATATTATATTAAAATATGATAAACTCAAATTTGTCATATATTCTATATAATAAATTAAATTTATTATATAATAAGCTATTTTAAACTATGGCAAGTTACAGTAAGCTAGCTTATTTTAAATATTAATTATTTATACTATATTTTTTTAATTTTTTTATATTTAAAAATTAGTTTAAAATATAAATTAATTTTAATAAAAGAGAATATAATAACTTAAAATAATAGTTACTCTTCAAGTAGTAGATCTAAAGTTTGAATTTTATCTATAATGAAATTTAAAAAATATACCTGTGTTCTGGCAACTGCTTCTGTTATATGAGTTAAATATCTGTAATATAATTATACCAATTTGATTGAAAAATCAGAGATATCTGTATTATACAATCTATATTACTTAGAAGAATACAAACTGGTATTGAGCAATACAAATTTATAATAAGTTCTTTGGCTATATAAAAAAATCTATGTATATAAAAAGATTATAGAAATCTATTTAAAAAGATCTTTATAAAAAGTAGCACAAAACTTTCAATAAAATCACTATAAAAGCTAGACTTAGAAAACAGATATTTGGTAAGATGAACTAGATAAAGTATAATTTATAGGCAAGTAGATTTATGAACCAGGCTACTGGAATTTAGACCAAAAAAAAGGATATTGGGCTAAACTCAATATCAAAAACAGATCTCAGTTCTTTTGAACTATTTGGATTAAAATTTTGAAAAGAATTGCAGATATACTAAAATACTAAAAATATATTATAAAGAAAAATTTTGAGTAAATCTATAAAAGCAAGTATTAAGTAATAGTAGCAAAGATCAAAAGACCAACTGCAAATACAAGTTCTTATAAATTACTAAAATCTAGATTAGCTATGTATAGGACAAAAAAAGCTCTAGCAGGTTTGTTTTCAAAAATAAAAGATCCTGAAAATAGATCTGCTAAACTAAATATACAAAAATAAGAGAGGTATAGTATCTCTTGCTTGGTTTGTAAGATGTTTTATATAGTTGTAGAAAGTTTAAATAAATAATCCTAGTTAGATTATAGATATAACTATTAGTGTAAAACTTAATAATAAGTAGACTACTTAAATAGACAACTAAAAGTTGTATATATAACTAGTATATATTTTTTTAATATATATACTGTACGGATTGTTCTAAAAAAGAGTAGTAATCATATAATAAGTGAGTTAATCTAATAATTAAATAAAAGCAGACAATCAAGAAACCACCTTAATACCAAAAAAAAATTTTAATAAAAGTATTTTCTAAGTTATTATAATTTTTTAAAAATTTATATCTAACTAATTTAAGATCAAAAATGTTAATAATTAATAAATACAAAATTTATTTTCAAATTAATAAAATAAAAGATATACTATTGAATATTCATATTTTTTATTCTGTATTATAAAAGGTTATTCATAAAAAAAATAACAAAATATTATAAATACTACATATAAATTAATACTAAAAAAAAAATTTATTTAAGATGTATAATTCTAAGGGAACATATACACTACCTG
>CAJVQC010000197.1:0-14946 GCA_910592285.1 Racocetra persica | reverse complement strand
ACAATTAAAAGTGCATTTATAGAGGTCATGAAACACCCTTAACGATAGAAAAACATTTAATTTTATTTGGGATTTAATTTATTGTGCTATAGCATGATGGTGTTAGGGTGTTGTGACCAATTAAAATTTAAAATCAGGTGTAACATGCAGATCACCCTTTGTGTAACAAAAATAATGAATTTTTAAAAAATTGTTTATCTCAAAATTTTGATTAAAAAACCATCTTGTGTTCAAATAAAAAAAATTCTTTGCAAAATTATAGTTTAAACTATGATTTGTCTAACCTTAACCCCAGCTTTAATCTAAATCTAATTAAAAGTTTTATTTTTTGTAAAGATTAGATTGTTTTGGTTACACCAATTTTATATTTACATATAAGGGGATGGCTAAAGCCATGTACCCATGTGATTTTAACGTTTAATCGTTTAAATTAAAATTAAGGTTAGGATTAGGGTTAGTTGGGTGTTAATATAAGAAAAGGGAGTATAAGTAAAATTGCCTTCCCGGCATTTTTAATTAGTGCCCCAAGATAGGTTAAGACTATCATTTTTCATCTTTTTGCATTTTCTTTATTTTTTTGACTTCTTCGGACTGATCTGTGTAAACAAAATTTTGCAATTCCGCATATGGGCTGATCGGGCTCATTTGAGTGACATTTGAGAGGGATTTTCAACAAGCTGTACCAATCAGATCTATTGATGTGATAACTAAGATTTTGACATATATAAAAATATCCAAACAATCGTTCTTTCTAGAAAAAATATCGTTTCTCCTAGCCTATCAGAAAACTTGAAAAACAGGTTGGCAATGAGTTGGCAATGAGTTGGTAATGAGTTGGTAATGAGTTTTTGCTGACATTGGGCATAGGTAGGTGTTAAAGCAACATCTGCAGGGGCTTAATAACTATTATTTTATTGTTTGCAGTTATGTGTATTCGTATATATATATAATGTTCTAACTCTTATTTTGATATAAAATTTTTATTTTTTAGCTTTGTTTGAACTGTGTACTTTGAATATTTTTTTTTTTTTTAAAAAAAAAATACCTTTTTTAAATAAACTAAAAAAAAAAAAGGCTAAATTACATTTAAAAAAAAACTCAAGGTTCTCATTTTACTCGTTATCCTCTTCAAGAGGTTTGCCAGTAAGACAATATACAAACTAGTAGTCTGGAAATCGTTGATAACTATCCAAGCATATGTGTAACTCGACTTATTGGAAATAAAAAAAAAAACAATATCTTTACAAAATTTTACAACTTGGTTTTTATCCACAACAAGTAAAGTGAACTCAACAAAGTGGCTATCCAATTTCTAATGGGTATATAGTTCGTGTAGAGGCTTATGGTATGGATTTGATTGTTAAAACTCAGTATAATTCTTGTGGAGAGGTTATATATACAATTACTTAGAATAGTTATGATGGAAAACAACAGTCAATTTCAAGTAATAAATTAGCTAGTAATGTTTCAGTTTTATTTTTGCAAGTTGCGATTAATAAATATTATATTAATGTATAATGAATTAATAAATTGTTATATATGATATTTATTATACTTATATGTATTGTATATTTTATAAAATATATAGAAGCTAAAGAGTCATAGTAATTTACAATTTTCAGAGATTATATTTTTTGTATTCGATTTAGAATGTTTAGAAAGACATCGAAACCAGGATCAAACATTTTTTAAAACTCAATCATGAAAAAAACCATTTCACGAACTTCAATTTGAATCACAAAAAAATAAGCATCTCAAAACCTTGGCTTATAATATTCATGATGGAATTGAGTCTGCAGTTCAATTATATAACTTTCACAATACTATATTAAAATCTATTGAATTAAATATAAATGATTTACATGTTAATTTTCAAAACTTAAACTCTGAAAATTCTCAATCAGATCAATTTTTAGATTCGATTGCTTGTGCCTGCGACAAGTCATTAATTTCTCGTGATGCATATCATCAGCTTGCAGCTATCATGCCAGAAATAGCATATGAATATAAAATTGAAAAATGTCAACAAGAGATAACAAGAATTATGAATCAGATGATTCCAATTCACATAATTCAAGTTAATTCTGTAACTTCGAATGGAGCTTATAGATCACTTAGGAATATTTTATTTGTTATAATTTATAAATTAACAGATGAAAAATCAGCAGTGTTACAAGTAGGAGATGTTATTTATATTAAATTAAATGGAGATGGGTGACAAGTCGGAAAACACCATAATCAAGTAATGCTAATTGCGTGTATATTAAATGAATATGATATGGTTTTAAACCCATCCAATCAACATTGTATCTTTCTTTATAATAGTACAGAACAATATGAGTCACTTCAAAAAGCTTTTAGTTTTTTAATTTACGAGTTAGAAACTTTAAATAGAGAAGAAATTGTTGACTCAAATAACAATCATTGAAAAATCGAATTTTGGTTCAGTTCTGATTGGAAATTTATGTCCTTAACTCCTGGTACTAAAGGACCAATGGCAGATTATTTTTGTTTATATTGCGATTGCAAAAGCACAGACCATTAGAATATAGATAAAGATTATAAAAATTCATGTAATACTCGGGGATGAAAGAATTCAAATCTTTTATCTTTTATAGAACAACAACATAGTATATCAGATAAATTACATGTAATGCTTTGCATTACTGATGTTTTATTTAAATATCTTTTTTTTGAATTATCAATTAAATCAACATTTAATAAAAAAAAACAATGAAATAACAATTCATGAATAAATAGAATCCACTATTCATTCTCTAGGTGTCAATATTTTTAAGTTCAGAGAATCTGAAACACCAAAAGCAAAATGGCATTAGACATCGCTAATGGGATCGGATATTAATAATCCTAAAAAAATTTCCTGTAACTTCATTTATTTTAGGTGAACAAGGAAAAGAAATACAAAAACTCTGGCATGATTTTTTTTTTATATAAAACAATGTGTAAAGCTGATTTAACAGATAAGGACATTATTAATTTTGAGCTTTTAGCATGACAATAGATTAGAAAATTTTGTCAACTAACAATTGAAAACAAAGAAGAAAAACTTCTAAAAAAAGGACTCTATCAACGTGATAATGTTACCCCCTATATGCATATGCTTGCATATCATATTCTGAAATTTATGAAGTTTCTCAAAACAAAGAATCTATATCTACGATGGTTTTCATATTCAAGTATTGAAAAAAAAAATCACACCAATGTTCAATTATTTTATAGAGGTACTACAATAGGTGGCGGCAATTCTTTAAAATCTGTAATCTACGTTATGTGTTCTTATGAAAATAGACAACTTTATTATTATATCAATGAACTATCTTTATCTTATACTAAAAAGATTATAAATCTTAAATAATAAAATCTAAATCACAACTACATTGCATTTATATATTTCAAATATAAATTTTAAAACCCAATATGTCCAAGTATAAACTTCCTCATTATATTCTTCATTAGTCGTTTGCTCTTTCCAAAGAAAAACAAGCTCAGTTTTAAGCATTTGTTGTATTTCAAGATTCTTTTTTTCGGTAATTACTCTAACCTCACTTCCTGTCTTTGTTGTTTTTTCACCCCAAGCAGGATGTGCAAAGATATACCCAATTTTTTGGTACCCATCTTGTTCTTTATATGTGCATTTATACTTTCGTTAGGCTACCTGGTATTCAAACCCTGGTTCTTGGTAAAATATATAATAAAAAAGGTTTTTAGGGCAGTACACAGTGAATTGTTTGGAGCCTTGTGCTGAGCGGTGAGTATGAAGACAAGACTTTACATTCGCAAGAAAGATAGACTGGAATTCAGCTTGAAGAAAGTTCAAAACAAGTACCATGAGGTACAATACGGTTATGTGGATGCTTCCTTGCTTTGTGAGACAATAAAAAATTTTTTGTCAAATAGGTTTTAGAGTACAAAAGACATAAAAAAGGTTTGGACAAAGACATTATGTATGATCATCGGATTAGTATAACCATGCAAATATCACATTCTTATATCACACCAAATGAGTCTGATTCACCCATATAGGTTGATTGATTTATACAAAAAAGTCATGTGGGTACATGGCTTTAGATGACCCCATATAAGGTAGCACTACGGTGCTATAGTACTATAATAATATTTCTATTTTATTTATATAAATTTTTCAAAAAAAATAAAAATAAAATAAATAAATAAACAAGAGATATTTTAGGGGATTATAGTATACTGGGTATATTTAGTGATGGGTAGAGCTATGATCTGGATCAGAAAATAGTGACCCAGATGGGTTAAATAGTCATCCAGGTTATAATCTGGGTCAACGAGTTATATAGAAAATCATCAAGTTTTTTAATGTTAAAGTTGGTGTAATCATTATACAATGTTGATATAATGATTCTTAAAACAATTAGATCTTTTTAAATAAAAATAATATGCCTAGAAGCATATTATTTATAATCAGAAACTCATAAAATTTAGAACATTTGGAATTTGCATCAATAAAGTTCAAATTTTTCTGGGTCTCTAATAATAAAATACTTAAAAGAACAATTTGAACTTAAATCGTTGACAATCATAATATTTTTGATATCAGAATGCAATATTTTATTGGTAAATTTTGTTTTTTGTTAATTTTAAGTAAATTTTCAAAGATTTATTTTAGTTATCACACTTTTCAATTTACTGTGATCATTAAATGATCGACCATTACATGGAAATCTTCAAAAATTCCTAAATTTAAGGCTTTTTTTGTGAACAAATCTAACAAATAAAAATTCCCAAACTTCCTCTTCTATTTTCATTTTTTTAACACTATATCTAGTAATACACAAAAGCTATATGTTTGTATGGCTGAATTATAATGGGAAGTTTAGGCTTTTTTTTGAATCAAAATTGAAACTATAAATTATACTAAATCATCTTTTTACTAAATACTGAAATATGTCACTCTAGTTATAATGATATTTGGTTATAACAACATTTGACCATAACAATATTCTTTATATCAACAATTTTCTTTATTGTATTATAATAATATTTGACTTAATGATATTTTTTTATATTGGAATATATTAAGCAATTGTTTTTATTTGTTTTGTGACATGTACTTTAGAATTACAAAAAAATCTTTTTTTTTTTTTTTTAATTATAAGAAATCTAATTATAAGAAAACATTTTTGAAACTGCAAATGTTTAATTGCTATAAATTAGTACAAAATAAAATTTCTAATAAAAATCTTAAAATATTTTTAGATATCGCATCTTTATAGTGAGGATCTTAAGTAATATATCATCTATTTGTATTATAATCATTATTCAAAAAATGAAATCACTACTGTTTTATATATTAGTAAATCATTAGTGAACAAAGTTTTAAGAATTTATAAAAAATAGGACACAGTAACTTATCCATAGCGCAAAGTTTCTAGATTACAAAAAACATTTAACAGAAATGATATGAATATATATGTATATGTATAATTTTATTTTATACTATCTAATGCTAATAATAATTCAAATAATTCTCATAACAATTAGATATTACAAGAAATTGTCAAAAAAAAGGTCGATTAGTTTTTATATGAGCTTGTTTCTAAAATAGAATAGCATACTAAAAAGATGATTTTAATTCTGACATAATGAAGGTCCTTAGTATACTGTAGGATTACCTGAAAAAAGTTAAGTTATCTTGTTTTATTAGTAAAATACTTATAACTTCTAACAATTATACTATTATTTTAATTTAGCTTCTTAAAGAAACAAAATAAAGAAATGATCTTATATGAAACATCTTTATAGCACATATTAGAATATACTATTAGCCAGAATATCTAGTGTTTACAGACGAAGCTGCAAAGGTTGAATAATATATAACATGAGATTATGGATATTTACAAATTAATATCCAGGCAGCAAAAAAAGTTGTATTTGTACATAGAACACGATACTCAATTTGCCCTGCTTTAATATTACAAGAAATAATCATTGTTAATATAGTAGAAGGAACTCATACAAAGTCTAAATTTAAAGATTTTATAATTAATAAGTTGTATGTATAAACTAATTAGAATAGAATAGAGTAAACCCAAGTTGTGAGCTAGTAAAATTTGGCATATAGATCAAATCCATGTTTAGTTATATATAAAAGCAGATTTTATCCTTATAGATCAATTTTCTAACATTAATTTGTTAATTTTTTTTATTATAGTTGCTACAGACGAATTTCTACCCACATTCTAATAGCATTTTAGTCTTGAATAATACACATATTCATCATGATAATGGGTCACTAGAATATTTAGATATATTTGGAGTACATGTAGTGTTTTTTCCTTTATATTTACCTGATCTCAATTCAATTGAGACAGCATTTTCTGTAATTAAGAATTATTTGTAATGATATTAGTACTTTGTTGAGAATTCACATGATCCAATATATCTTTATTTGTGGTATGCGTACAAGTTTTACCAGAAATGGCAAAAAAATTTTATGAAACTTTTGGATATAAATAAAAAATAAAACATAAAAAAAGAATCTGAATTTATACAATGTAGTTATACAGATCTAGCAAGTTTTTTTATTTAGATAATTGTGATATTAGAATTTGAATTGCAAATTAGTACAAAATTATCTAACATTTTATAGATTTTTTTACAATAATTTTTATAAGTTTCTTGTCAAATGCAAGTATTTTAAGAGTTAATTCATATTGCATATAAGTCGCATATGATTATTTGAAATTGAATTTGTTAGAATATTAGTAAACCGGTTATGAACAATAGCAAAATAAAATTATATAGTAAGTTTTTTATTTTATATATTATATATAAAGTAAATTTACTTATGTTGCTGTTATATACCAAGATCTCAAATTGAAATAATAATATTTAGATAGTGAGTTACCCAAATCTGTGTCTATTTCTTTTCCTTGTTGCATATCTCAAACTTTAAGGATCAATATGATGCAGTTGATGGTACAAAGGAATTACTAACAATAACAGACATTGCATGAATGTCTTTTCAATTAGAGTGTTCAGGTTTATGTGATTTTAAAGATTTTTAATTGTGCAAACAATGAAAAATCTCTAAAATCATATAAGTCTGGATACTCTATTTCTAATCTCTTAATTATACAAACAGAAAGTTTCAGATAATCATCTCAAAAAAGTTTTAGATTTGATACAATTTGAGAATCTGATTTGGGTAACATCACTAATACTCTAGTCAAGTAATGTATAAGTTTGAGTTATAATGTGATTACGACACAATTGTTGAAAATAATAGAATTCTACTAAGTTCCAAATTACTGGGTTTGGGTAATATCATTGAGATATAATTTTTAACTTTTGATCACAATCATATTTAAGTAATCAATAAATATACCATTATAATACATATTGGTTGTTAATATAAGGGAAAATAATAGACAGGAGGGATAAGGAATATTTAATAATTGTTTTTGTACAGTTTTATTTACTATTACTTGTATAATAAAGGCTAGTTATGTTGCCCAACCTTGCCTATTTTAAAAAACTTTGATTGTATTAATAATTATATAAACAGGTTTCAAGACAGAAAATATCCTATGTTTTTATATTATTACATTCTCTTAGAACCTGTTGGAGCTTTTTATGCATTATTTTTATATCAAACAAAATTAATTTCTATTTTTATGAATCAGATAATAGATTAAAAGTATCATGTTGATTTTTTAAAAAGACAATATATTAAAACAAGAAACCTAAAGAAATAAAATATGTTATAACAAAGTTTTTCAATAAAACAATATCATTTATTTAGACAATTATTATAGAAATTATAGTTTTATAATTTTACTATTTCAACAAAACAAATCCTTAAGCAGCTATACTAATTATAATATATTTAATAAGCAAAATTAAAAAACATTTTCTGCATAATTGTGCAAGGTTCTTTGAGCACTAATTGTATTTACTCCGCATTGCTCAAGCTCTTTGTCTGATAATTTACTTAAATACTTTATACCGAAATTTGTTGCGATTTGAATTCATTCAAAAAATTCTAATAATAATGATCTGTTCCTTCTCTTTTATCTATCTCTTTTAGAAAATCAGCCATTGTTGGTAATGTGTTTGATTTATATTGACTAGCTTGAAATAGAGATAAAATAAATTGTAGTGTTGATATATGGTACAAGTTGAATAGCATCAATGATAGTATGTGATAAGTATTAAATGGTAGCAAAAATAGCTGAAACACTGAAGGACCAAAGGTTTAATTACTTGTTACTTGCGATTAGGGTTCTGCAATTTGATTTGATTTGATTCAATCAAATATTCAAATCAAATCAAATTCAAATCATGGATTTATTTGATTCGATCAAATCAAATTGACAAAATATTCGATTTGATTTGACAAATATTTGAATATTTGAATTGATTTGAATTGAAACTATAAATTCAATAGTGATTTACGCAAAATTTATTAAGATAATTACTATTTGCATTCTAACTGACTAGAGGTATTTTGATTAGAAGAACATTTTTTACTTAATATACAAAATCGATTAGCTTAGTAAAATTTTGCGTAAATTGAGATTTCTGAAAAGTGACAAAATTTAAAAATTTTTAATAATATTCAAATATTATTTGATTTGATTTAATTCAATTCGATCAAATCAAATTCAAATTAAGAATTTATTCTATTTAATTAATATTTGATTTGATTTGATTCGATTTTGAGGAACTCTACTTGCGATAATGGAACTGATGGTACTTGGAGCAACAAAAATGCTTGTTGCAACAAAAAAGATGTTTGTAATGACAAAGGTTTTTGTGGTAACAAAGATTTTTGTGGTAGTGGTGATATAGATAAATATTTTTTTTGGATAATATTCTGTTATGAGAAAAGAGAGGATGTGTTGGAGGATCTTTAATCATACTTAATTCATTATTCTAAATTTAAATATAATAAATATTATTATATAACAGATAATGATAAATATTACAATTTATAATGAGTATAGTTAACACACTATAGCAACACAGAATTTGCTAAAAGTCAATTGAATATTTTATGAATATGCAATTATTATAAAACTTACTATATCTGATGCCCATATTGTAAATATCATAAATGTAATTTTTACATATAGATCTTTATTACTTTTCTTATTTAGACAAGGCTGATTGTGTATATTACAATAATATTCCTTTTGAATTTCAAAACATTCGTAGCAATTGCTTGATCTTGTAATGATAAAGATGATGTTTTTGAAATTTTATTGCTATTTTTGTAATTATCTATAGATTCTTTATTATTGTTATCATTATTGTTCAGTTTTGTACTCTAAACAATTTTGTAATTCTATTAACTAATATAAATTGTTAATATATATATATATTTAGTAATTCAGATACTTTTTTTCTTTAATCTGAGACATCTGCATGATTGTCACATGAACTCCCATATCAACACTTTTTGCAGCTACCTTTAGATATTTAGCTTTAAATTTTATAAAATCTTGAGCATCAGATAATTGGGTACTAGTACCAGTTTCTTTCTGTGTCTTAAATAAATCGGTTGGTAAGAGACTATTATCTTTCATTAGCATAATAATTTTATTATAAATTGATAACAAAAATTCATCTACAATTAATACAAATTTCTAAAACCATTTAGCTAGTAACAAAGTTCTTTCAGCAGTTTTAATATTTAACTTGTAACATATTTCAAGTTTAGTATTATTATCACTGCTTATTTTGTCTTTAGTAGTTATAACAGATATTGAAAGAGAAGGTGATCGGGTTCTCTAAAAAAAAAATACAATATATCTAAATAAACTTATAAAAACAAATAATAACAATAAATTATATTAGTTCTAGTTATAATATTCATTGCTGTATCTATTACTATATCTGTTGCTATATCAGTTACTATATCTATCAATTCATTTCTTGCATTATTCATTACCACATCTATTGCTTTATCTGTTATCACATTCATTGTATTAACTATTGCTTTATTTGTTAAATTTTTTTCAGTTTTTTCAGAATTCAGTTTGAGCAAAATATTGTAGCACCGATCACAAAGAGAAAACTTGAAAGATTTTTTTAAATTTATTTGATAATTATATTCTAAAACTTTTTTATGAATGTATTCAAATTTTGGAGCTGCCCAAGTAAGTTGATATTGACATGTATACACTTGTTTGATATAAATAGTTCTGTTTTTTTTTGTTGACACTAATTTTTATAACTGCAAATAATTTGGCACAGATCTGCTGCACAGTACAAATATTTTCTGCATCCAAAGCAGGTTTCATGATGGTATTTGAGTTTTGTGTTTAATGCGTCTGCTATAAAACATTTGATTAATATGAAAAAAAATTTTTCTAGTTTTAGAATTTTTTTTATATTTATAGATTATATTTTGGATTCCTGATTTCCAAATTTCCAGATTTCCAGTAATGTATGATGTTAGAAATCTGATGATCACAGTAAATTGAAAAGCATGATAAAACTATTGGTACATAATCTAGTATCAGCTACGTCTGATAATTTTATAAAAATTTTTAAAAGCATCACTTCTGCAAGATTTGTATAGGAGAAGAATAATAGTTTTAGATTTCTTACACTATAAGTATATATATAAAATCAAATTAGTAAGCATTTCAAAGTTTCTAATACTATATGTGCAAAAATTTTATTATTAAATCTTTTTAGATCACTTGCAGTATTATTAAAATTCATACTATTATTATAAAAAGCCAAGTTATTCAGTTGAAATTACAAGTCATATCCTATAACCTTAAAAAATAACAACTCCTATAATCTTAAAAAACAACAACCCCTATAATCTTAAAAACAATAGCCACTAAACCTACTATCAATATAAAGCAAATAAATTGCTTACTGTTAAAGACAAATAATAAATAATAAATATTTGGAAGATATGATATTGGAGCCTAAAAATATACTAGAGCCAAATAATATATTGGAGGCTGATTATATATTAGAGCATAATAATATTTTAGAATCTAATAATGAAGAGCCTGAAGATATCGATTTAGATGAGTTAGAATCTAATAATACAGATAGTAATATAAACAATAAAGATTTACTTAAGTCTTTACACAAACTGGTAATCAATCTTTAACTAAAAAACAAAAAAAATGAAAAAACAGGTGGTAATCCTATTAAAATATTTTATGAAACAACATCAATTCAAAATTCTGAGTTTTGGGTCTGCTGTTATAAAACTTGTAATCCATGGATAAAATATGTAAAGGATAGATCTACCTCAAATTTATGGTAATATTTGAGAAATAGACATCATATTTCATGAGCCATAGTAGAAGAGGATCAAGTAAAAGTTGTAATTAATGATAATAATAAATATAAATTTTCTGTTATGCCAAAATTCACTTAGCTAACAATAATACAAACATATAACAAAATAAAAAAATATGCACTTAATAACTCTAAACAAAAAACTCTTGATAATAATATAGCTACTTTTATTATTAAAGAGCTTCAACTATTTTCAATTATTCAATCACAGATATTTAAAAGAATAATTGAAAAACTCAATATTTAGGCCAATATACTTAGTAATAGTTGTTTAAAGGAAATTCTTATTAATTCTAAGATAGAATTTTATAAAATCTTCTTAAATATACACTTGCTTGTACAGAAATTAGTTATATTTCATTTACTACTAATATGTGAACATCAAATAACAGTGATCCATATATTAGGCTTACTTTTTACTAGATTAATAATAACTTTGAAATAAAAAAATAATTGGTAATATTTTGTGTCTTCTATATCCCCATACTTTGAATTGTCTTTTTAATAAAATCATTAAAATTTTAGATAATTTTCAACTTAACCATATAGCTGTTAGTAGTATAGTTAATATTAGGGCAAATATTAAATCATATTTAGAAAAATTAGAGAGAAAATATAGCATTTTTAAAGTTTATTGCTTTGGTCATACATTACAACTCACAATTAATGATATATTAAAAGAGTGTTTAGAAATTACTAATTTAATAAAAAATATAAAGATGTTGTATCATATTTTAGTAGAAGTCCAAAGCAAAAGCAATTTTTTTAGAAGCTCAAATGGAAATAGAAGATTGGGATAATATTCTTTTTGTAATTTGTGATGTTTTAACAAGATGGAATTCAATATTTTATTTATTAAAATGTTTAACACAGCAATGTATAGATATAAATTATTTTTAGCTAAAGCAAATGATAATAATTCACTAAGAAGTTTAAAGAAAAGAATTATCATCAGATAAATAAAAAAAGTAGCTAAGTTAGTTAAATTATTGTATCTTTATGAAGTTGTTTCAAAAAACTATCTGGTTTACAGTACTCAACACTTTCACAAACATGATTTGCAATTAATTTTATTAAAATAAAACTTAATTGTATAATAATAAATAATAATGATATTTAGAAATTTAGAAATTTTCTTTGCAAATCAATTCAGAAATGATTTTTAGAACTGTTAAAACCAATTTGACTTGCTGTTTTTTTTAATATATATAGAACCTCAAATAATTTATAAGATTATATTTTGAGTATTATATAAAAAAATTTTTTTTATTAGCACTTTTTAATTAATAGCTATTAGCAAAAATTTAAATATTAGATAAGATATTTTATTAAAATTAGCAATTTTTAATAGATAATTTGCCAGTCATCTGGAGAGTTATGTGATACAGATTATACAAGATTTATATATAAATTATATATAAATTCTTCAATATGTAAATGTAGAGAGATTATATCTAAAACTTTTTTTCTTACTAAGTAAATCACTCTTGAACTTATAACAAAAGTTGTAGAGCTCATCAAGATATATCTAATGGTGGTAAGAATATTAAAATCAGCCTGGTGGTTCTTGAGAAATCTTTGAAAAACATTTCACCAACATATAAAATTTTTTTAGAAAATTTTATATGTTGGCAAAATGTTTTTCAAAGATTTCTCAAGAACCACCAGGCTGATTTTAATATTCTTACCACCATTAGATACATCTTGATGAGCTCTACAACTTTTGTTATAAGCTCAAGAGTAATTTACTTAGTAAGAAAAAGTTTTGGATATAATTTCTCTACATTTAGCTCAATAGTAAAATTTACTTATAAAATTTGCAGATCTTCTCCAGATGACAGATGGATTGTCTATTAAATATAACATAATTAAAATATTAAGAAGTGATTCACTATTAAAAAGTATAAGCATTATATGGGGTGTCTTCAATTAAAAGGGCCTATTTTACATTTATCTTATTTCGAGATAATTGAGTTTAAACATTTGTTTTGATTTTCGGACTAATCCGGGATTAATCAAATTTCACAATTTTGATTGCTTAACGGTAACAGGTGACTATTGGGTAATCTCGTGATATGCTTGGCTTTAGACAGCCTTGTGTAATCTTTATTTTACATTATCTCTATTTTTTATTAAGAAAATCGACTTTCATTTATAATTAAAAAATATCAATCATGTCAAATTTTATATGAATCTAACAAAAACTTATTTTTTGAAAAATTGTAAAAATGGGCTCTTTTAATTGAAGATACCTCATATAAGCATCATAGTAAAAATCGGCAGTATTACATATAGAATTTTAATAGTAGTAGAAATAACAAAAGATTTTCACAAAGAGTATTATGTAAACTTCTTTTTTTACTAAGTAAGTCTTTCTTTGACAAAAACTATTTAACTCTTTTTGCTAATCATCAAAACACAGAATTTCAAAAAAACAAAAAATTGATAAAAACTTAAAAACATATAAAAGTCACTAAGAAACTACTCTTAGGCTCCTAAGTAAAGAGAAAGAGGACAACAAGAAATACTCAGTCTCTTAAAAAACTTGAGTAAGAAAAACAGAAGTGGCAAAGAAATAGAAGAAGTTGTGAAAAATAGTCAATATTTTTTTGCACTTTGCGAACTTTGGGGAAATCGGCCTTGACCCTGAATTGCAGATCTGTTTTAGTAACACAAAAATCACAATATATAATAGAAAATAAACAAAAGAAACACAACAAAAACTATGTGACAAAAGTAAACAAAAATGATAAACAACCACAGCAAACAACAACAAACAATAGTAGTCGGAAAACAACAAGTCATGTGAAGCAAGACAACAACAAAAAGCTCTGAAAAAACCTGTCATAGCCGAATTAGCAAAGATAAAATTTAAAGAATTATGCAAAGATATAGAAATATATAGACAAGGTTACATTAACTCTGATACATCAGAAGGTATGAAAGAGGTAATAGCAGATATCCAGGGCTTAAAAATAGCAATATCTGATGAAATAATAAATACAGAAGTAGAAAAAATAATGGCAGAGTATGCTAGGCAAAAGCTTATTCTGAAAGAAGTAGCCAACGAGCTAATAATAAAGCTCTATGAAGAATTATGGTACTATAATATAGGGAAAAAAAAGTATACAGAACTTGTATTTATAAAAAGAGAACAAGAGACATTTTTCGAAACAATTCAACAAGGAATAGACCCAGTCAATTGTATTATAAAAGAAGAAATTGTTGATTATATAGTAGAATTAAGAATAGCTGATAGAGTTAGAGATTATTAGTAGAAAGGGAAAAACAACACGCTGTATTAAAGGCGAAATTAGATTCAGGTTGGAGCAAGAGACTTCAAAAACAAAAAAAAAGCTGACAAAGACAGCTCAACAAAACAGCCCTAAATTCTACAATTTATTATTTAAAAGAATCGGTCTAGACCATGGCAATAAACCAACAAGAAACAAGAAAAGAAATAAAAGAAAAAGAAAAGATGCAAGTTCAACAAGAAAAAAGACAAGCTGCTGAAATAAAATCAAAGTTGGATATTGGTTGAAGCAAGAGACTTCAAGAACAAAGAAAAATCTGACAAAGGCAAAATAATAATTCAGATTTAAGAACATTATTAATATA
>CAJVQC010000196.1:0-14966 GCA_910592285.1 Racocetra persica | reverse complement strand
GGTGCAAGTTTAAAAGATATGTCTTGTTCAATCAAATTTGAATTAATAAAATAATATTCATCTTTAACTTCAGAAAGTGTTTTAGGTAGAATACAACATAAAAGTTTTCCTATTTTCTCTGGATGAGTAGCCCAATCAGGTTCGTGTGGATTGATTTGAAGCTTCTTTAGTTGCAAAGAGTATATGCTTGCCGAGTTTCTTAAAGTTGTGGTTAGTGTAATAGAAGAAAAGATGGCCGAAGAAGTAGCGCTGCAAAATTTATTGACTAATGCCTCAGGATTATGCTCCGTAGTCATAAGATCGAATTTAGGAAACTCTCCAATTATTTCACGAAATACATTAATCATGACATCGGTAGAATCATTAATTTTTCCAAAGTAGTATAAAATATTTTTTGATCTGCATTTCATTAGCACACTTTCTGCAGTTAGACCATTCGGATCACCGTTTGGATATTCATCATACAAGTTGGTAAAACGACGACCATGTGGTGGCGCATCGCCAATATGAATAAGAACACGGGTGGCATTGCTCCATGTCATCTGAGTTATCGCAGCATCAAGACCACCTAAGACATCTTCTGGCTTATCATTGTTAACTATAGTCTTCACTTTATTGGTTATATACGTTTGAAATTTCTCGAGAGAGTTAGTAAAATCAAAAATTTGTAAGCGATCACTACGATTATAGTGATCACGATAACCACAGAAACCAACCCAGAATTCGATATTTGAATTATTGCTGTTTACGTAACTAGCCACTTTTAATATATGCGCTTTCGCTGCTTCAATATAAGGAGACATAGACATTGTACAGTCCAGAACGAAACAAAGATCAAAGTTCATTGAATCTTCAATATTAATTATTGCTTTTGACACATCATTTTCTTTATTTTTTCGTAAATATGAAATTTTATCTTTTAATGTTGGTGTACAATTAATTTGGCCTGCTTCATCTTCGTAACGCCTAAGACGTTCTTCTAAGAGCTCCATATTGTTTACGCTACAATCGTTTTTTATAAACACTTTAGTATAATTCTTTTTATAAATTATAAGAGTTCTATTATCCGAAGTGTAGAGGGCTACATTGGGTAAATAAATATAATACTATTGGACCGAGTTTACTTATTTGCGCGAGTAACACAAACCAAAAAAGGAAATCGAATTTTGTAAATAAACTAAGTGCGTAAAGATAGAATTTTAGGCTATAATAATATATTGTTGCTTACTATATGTAAAATTTCATTCCCGGCATTTTTAACTAGTGCACCAAGGTCGATTTAAACACTAGTTTTTGAGTATTTCGCTTTTTTCTTCTTTTACACGTGTTCGGAATTCATCCGGAACAGTCAAATTTTGTGCACTCTGATTGGCCATTTCCTTATTAGAGGTTTGCATTACTTCCGGAACAGTCAAATTTTGTGCACTCCGATTGGCCATTTCCTTTTTAGAGGTTTGTATTACTCGCGCAAATAAGTGCGTCCCTATTGGACCTGCCTGCATAATTGTGCCACGACTAGGAACGGGACCATCAATCAATTACTACCGCATTTTCGCGAGTATATAGTAAAGTAGTGCAGTACGGTAACGCAAGTTAGTACGGACTTTCAAAAAAAATAATATTTTATTGTACTCAGCAGTGTTAAATATCTGGAATTTTTTTTTAGTTCTTTGAGAACATAAATTGATAATTTTATATGAACATTTTAATATTCTAACGATAAAAAAAAAAATAAAAAAAATAAAAAAAAGAGAGAAAGTATATATTTTCCATATATCATATAAGAACATAAATTATAAATTTTATGTTCTTAGTTGGTTCTCAAAAGAGAACATAATTTTTAAATACAATGTTCTCAAAGTTTTTTAAATATTCTTGAGAACACTGAGAACATTAGATATTACTCAGACGCATGACTGCATAGTTTATTGGGGTGTCACATCGACTACTTAATCAAAACTATGTTACATTTGTAATTTTACTATGGTCAGATTGTTATCAATAAAATTAATCGAATAAAATTTTACTTAATTATAAAGAAAAGCGCAAAATTCTAAAGAATTCGCATAAATATTGCACTTATTTTTCTGATTCTGTTGACTGAAAATTATTTATCAGAATCATTTCGAAGTAACTACGTTTCATTTTTCGTTAATGTTCTAATTAAGTTTCGACTTATATGTTTAATATAATTTTTTTGGCCTTAATTAATGAATTTTCAAATATTCTATATAGCGAATGCCAAAACCCACATATTAATAAAAGAATTAAAACGTAGCTTTATTCTTTGACTTTATATAAGCAAATGATGAAAATTTCAAGTTAATTCCACATCTTGGCGATAAGTTGAACCATTTTAAAGATCGAGTTTAATGCTAAAGCTGCTCGATACGATAGTATCAAAGCAGCTTTTGTCTCGAATCGGCACATGACCAGGCATATGTCATGCCCGATTACAGTCACATGAGTAGATAATCAGTGTTTCTAGAATGAGGTAATTATTAGTAATGAATTTGAGTAAGAGAAATGAATTAATAGTTACGATCAGTAGATCGAATCAGTATTTCTAGAATGAGGTAATTATTAGTAATGAATTAGAGTAAGAAAAATGAAGTAATAGTTACGATCAGTAAATTGAATCAGTATTATATTAGTAATGATGACGTGTATGAGTTAAGTTAATTATAATATTTAAGTACGTTAATGGTTAGAAAAAGAAATAACTATTTCTTCTGCGAACCCGACACTTAGTCTGGTTTTGTCGAGCAAACTTCTAGTAAAAAACTTATGGTAAAAACTTAAAAATAACAATGAGCGGAAATAAGGATAAACAAGTTTCAAGCGACGATGCTAATAATGCACACGAAGAACTTGCGTCTCCAGTTAGTAGTGATTGTGAAATTGTGCAAAAAGGCCAAGCGAATTTTGAAGCAAATTTTGCTCGTATGTCCGTCGAGGTGGGTGCTAAAGTTCTGCCACTTTCACGTGACGATCTACATCGATTAGCCAATAATTAATCATAATTTGGTGTAACGTAACACGATCGCGAAGATCCAAAACAAACGTCAATTTTGTCAAAAATCGTTTATTTCTCAGAAATTCACATAAGAAATCGCCTTTCGTGCACTAACAAAAATAATTCCTTGAGTAATTTTACTATGCTACCCTTATTCTCTAACATAAGTTTAAACGCTAACCCTAACATAAACGAACTTAAAAGTTTTTTTCGGTGGTCACGTGAGCGTGAAATTTTGTTGGCGCACCTGGGGAAGATCTAAAGTTCTTGAAACAGGTTTGAAACAGGATTTGGTTAGTAAGAGTAAAAAGAGGGAAGATACAATAAGTGAGCTAACGCCAGAAAAGGGAAAGTATTGACCGGTGGTGATACAACAGAGCCCCTGTTGGGCGGTTTTGGTCTGTCTTTTGAACCAGAGAATGGTTTTTCGGGTAGTGCATGTAATGTAAGGCCGGATGAGAAAAGGTTAAGCTCTGGCATACTTGGTGGTGATCAGGCAGTGCAAGCTCCTTGGTCAACTAATAAGGCTACAACGTTTTGTGATTTGGACAAAAGTATTTGGAAAAAATATGATATTTTAAAGGCAAGAAACCAATGGGAGTATAGTGAATGGTGCAAGGCAAGATTGTTGTTGGATAAGGCATTGTTGTCAGGGGATATAGAGTATGTATATTTGGCAAGACAAGTAGTGCTTGAAAGGGTATATGTGGTTAGAGTGGCAAATAAGGATGGTTGGTCTGTTGTATTTAAGATAGCATCTAGTGACAATGATCCAATGTCAGATTTATTTGGTGAAAGACAGGAGAAGGCAAGATTGGCTGCACAACACTTTTTGAGATATAAAAGACCAAAAGTGGCTCAGGAGTATAGTTTTAGGAGAAGTGAACTGCATGATAAGGTGCAGATGTAGTTGCCAGTTTTGCAGAATTCTCAACCCTTGGTATCAACTTTGTTCCAGTCACAGCTGTATATGCAACCAGTTTGGCAACAGCCACCAATTCACAGGTTATATTCTGTCACTCTGGGAATAGAAGGCTAACAAAATGAAACTAGTGTACAAGGTATTTTTGGTTCAGCATTTTCAGAATATCATATGCCTCAAGGTACTTTTTCTCAAAATGTATTATATAATCTACAACTGCAACAAGGATATAGAAGGTCACATGTAACTGGGAATACCAGTAATAAGCCAGGTTTGAAAGAAATAGTTTGTTTTCTTTGTATAGGCAAAATACATATATCAATAATATAGTTTAAGAAAATATTTGAATATGTTCTTTCATAAAAAAGATATAAAAGAAAAGAGAATATTTGGTAATCAGTGATGGAAAAATCAGAATAAAGTGTGGTAAGCATAAATCAAGTAGTGACAAAAGATTATATTTGGATTCAATAATATGTTATTGGAGAAATATAATAAAGTTAAAACAGTAGTAATGGGATAGTTAGAGAGAAAAATTTTTCTTTTTTCTAAAAGAAGTGATGAAGTTAATAGAGCAGCTAGTTCTGAGATTAAGAAAGATTTAACAGAGAAGAGTACATGAATAGAACAAGAATTAAGTTGCTTGCACAAGATGCAGGTGCAATAGAATATGTAAGAAAAGAAATGTTAAAACCAGAGTTCTTGTTGAAAGTAAATCTAATCTTTGTAGTATTCAAAAAAAGAAAGAGGAAGTTTAGGTTAATGATTGATCTCAGGAGGTTGAATTCGATGCTGTCAAAAAAATCTTTCAAATTTGAAAGCATTAGCACTGGTCAAAATAAAACAAATTAAGCAAATATCAGGTTCTAATGCAGTACTGATTAATGGTTTTAATCATGTTGTTTTCAGGTTATATTAGAACTAACAGAGCTATGTCAACTATCAGAAACCTATAGTTAACTAATAGTTCTGTTAGTTCTAATATAACCCTAGAAATAATATGATTGGAATCATTAATCAGTGCTATATCAAGGCCTAATATTTGCTTAATTGGTTTTATTTTTACTAGTGTGGTTTACTTCTATAAACAGTAGAAAGAGACTGATAGGTAATAATCTTTGATTTGAAGAAAAGTTATCATTATGTAATAATAGATAATATAGAATAGTAATTTCTGAGTTTTGTCTTTGACAAAAAATAGTTTTTTTACAAAGTTTTTCTCTTTGGTTTAATCAATCTTCATAGATCTTTACAAAAATAATGAAAGCAATTGTTAGAAGTTGAAAAGCTTGTAAAATTTTTGCAACAATTATTTGAACAATATTTAGATAGCATAACTTTTAAAAGAAATATTATTAAGGTAGTAAGAAGAAGTAATAGAAGTGGATCTGGAAGGTTGTGGCTAGGTATATGCAGAAAAAAAAAGCATTTGGAAATCTACTTAAAAACCCAAGTATTGCAGGCTAATTATAAATTTAGAAGAAAAGTTGATGATTATACTAAAAGAAAAAATTGTTGTAACAACAAATTAGCTAAAAAATTACTAAAAAATCTAGTAATCTCAGTATAGGAGTTGGCATCAATTGTAGAAAAATGTAGAGTTTAGCAAGGGTTTTTGCTTTAGTGCAAGTGAAGAGTCTAGAATTCTACAAGTTGATTGATATAAAAAACTGATTGTAAAATCAATATGATGAAATAATAAAATTGTCAGATCTTCTATAGTATAGGTAGGCAAATATTGTTGGTGCTAAACTATAGTACAGGTAGGCAAACTCTGCGAGTTATCACATAACTTTAATGAATTCAGAGAACCAAATTGCTAATATGGGCTGGCTTTAACCAATTTTAAAATTCTAAACCCAATTTTAAAATTTTAAACATATATATTTGGCCCCAAATAGGATCATTTATAGTATGGGTAGAACAATTATCATATTTTTATTAACTTATATTAAATATATACTTTTTTTATATATATAAAATACCTACTTTTTTATTTATATATATCAAATACATACTTTTTTATTTACATATATATATTAATTATTTAAAAAATTTATAGAATGTTAATTTAAATTTTTTTAACATTAATTTTATTAATTTAATTTTTTTATTTTTAAAACTATACTACTATTTCGCTAATATTATATATATTATTATTAATTTTTTTTCTTTCATTTTTATTTATTTTTCTTTTCACTTTTATTTTTTGTTTTACTTTTATTTTTTTCTTTTATCTTTATTTTTTGTTTCATTTTATTTTTTCTTTCACCTTTATTTTTTTCTTTTACTTTTATTTTTGCTTCTTTCGTTTGGACATCGATTTTTGTAGAAATAGCTAATAGAAACATACAATTTTGGAAATTGCTATCTTAACAGAATTAGGGATGAGTGCAATGCATTTTAAAGAGATGAGAAACACTAGTAAAACATATTATGTTAAAGTGTAGAGTTGAAAAGAATGAATATAAAATATTCAAAAAAAACTAGCAAAGGCAGAAACTATAGTAGAATATATAATAGAATTGGAGTTGAAAAGGTTGAATATAATAATTATAAATGAAAAAAAACCTCAGCAGAAATAGAAACCCTAGTGGAACATATAATGTTGGAAATTGCTGCCTTAATGGAAATGAAGTTGAAAAGACAAATATAAAACATTCTAAAAAAAATTACAGAGGTGGAAGAAGTTATTAGAAAATATAATGCTGTAGTTGAAATATGATATTCTAAAAAAAACTAGCAGAGGTGAAAAACTCTAGTGGAACACAAAAGAATGAATATAAAAATTCTAAAAAAAATCACTGGCAAAGATAGAAAACCCTAGTGGAATATATAATATTAGAAATTGCTACCTTAATAAAATTGGAGTTGAAAAGAATGAATATAAGGTATTTTAAAAAAAAAACTGCTAAAGTGAAAATGCTATTGGAACATATAATGGAATTGAAGTTAAAAAGAACGAATATAAGAAATTCTAAAAAAAACCCCAGCAGAGATAGAAAACCCTATGGAAAATATAATGTTAAAAATTGCTACCTTAATGGAATTGGAGTTGAAAAAGATGAATATAAAGCATTTTAAAAAAAAACTGCAGAGGTGGGAAATGCTAGTGGAATATATAATGTAATTGGAGTTAAAAAGGATGAACATAAGGTATTCTAAAAAAAACTGCAAAGGTGAGTTACACTATTGGAACATATAATAGAATTGGATTTAAAAAGAATGAACATTAGAATTCTGAAAAACCCCCAGCAGAGATAGAAAACCTAATGGAATATATAATGTTAGAAATTGCTGCCTTAATGGAATTGGAGTTGAAAAAGACAAACATAAGGCATTCTAAAAAAAACTGCAGAGATGAGAAGAACTAATAAAACATATAATGGAATTGAAGTTGAAAAGAATATACATAAGAATTCTAAAAAAAAAACCCCAGCAGAGATAAAAAACCCTATAGAATATATAATATTAAAAATTGCTGTCTTAATATAATTGGAGTTGAAAAAGACAAACATAAGGCATTCTAAAAAAAACTGCAAAGGTGGGAAACATCAGTAGAACATATAATAGAATTGGAGTTGAAAAAGATGAACATAAGGCATTCTAAAAAAAACTGCAGAGGTGGAAAATACTATTGAAACACATAATGAATTAGAATTGAAAAGGATGAACATAAGGTATTCTTTTCAACTTCAATTCCATTATATGTTTTATTAGTTCTTCTCATCTCTGCAGTTTTTTTTAGAATGCCTTATGTTTGTCTTTTTCAACTCCAATTCCATTAAGGCAGCAATTTCTAACATTATATATTCCATTAGGTTTTCTATCTCTGCTGGGGGTTTTTCAGAATTCTAATGTTCATTCTTTTTAAATCCAATTCTATTATATGTTCCAATAGTGTAACTCACCTTTGCAGTTTTTTTTAGAATACCTTATGTTCATCCTTTTTAACTCCAATTACATTATATATTCCACTAGCATTTCCCACCTCTGCAGTTTTTTTTTAAAATGCTTTATATTCATCTTTTTCAACTCCAATTCCATTAAGGTAGCAATTTTTAACATTATATTTTCCATAGGGTTTTCTATCTCTGCTGGGGTTTTTTTTAGAATTTCTTATATTCGTTCTTTTTAACTTCAATTCCATTATATGTTCCAATAGCATTTTCACTTTAGCAGTTTTTTTTTTAAAATACCTTATATTCATTCTTTTCAACTCCAATTTTATTAAGGTAGCAATTTCTAATATTATATATTCCACTAGGGTTTTCTATCTTTGCCAGTGATTTTTTTTAGAATTTTTATATTCATTCTTTTGTGTTCCACTAGAGTTTTTCACCTCTGCTAGTTTTTTTTAGAATATCATATTTCAACTACAGCATTATATTTTCTAATAACTTCTTCCACCTCTGTAATTTTTTTTAGAATGTTTTATATTTGTCTTTTCAACTTCATTTCCATTAAGGCAGCAATTTCCAACATTATATGTTCCACTAGGGTTTCTATTTCTGCTGAGGTTTTTTTTCATTTATAATTATTATATTCAACCTTTTCAACTCCAATTCTATTATATATTCTACTATAGTTTCTGCCTTTGCTAGTTTTTTTTGAATATTTTATATTCATTCTTTTCAACTCTACACTTTAACATAATATGTTTTACTAGTGTTTCTCATCTCTTTAAAATGCATTGCACTCATCCCTAATTCTGTTAAGATAGCAATTTCCAAAATTGTATGTTTCTATTAGCTATTTCTACAAAAATCGATGTCCAAACGAAAGAAGCAAAAATAAAAGTAAAAGAAAAAAATAAAGGTGAAAGAAAAAATAAAATGAAACAAAAAATAAAGATAAAAGAAAAAAATAAAAGTAAAACAAAAAATAAAAGTGAAAAGAAAAATAAATAAAAATGAAAGAAAAAAAATTAATAATAATATATATAATATTAGCGAAATAGTAGTATAGTTTTAAAAATAAAAAAATTAAATTAATAAAATTAATGTTAAAAAAATTTAAATTAACATTCTATAAATTTTTTAAATAATTAATATATATATGTAAATAAAAAAGTATGTATTTGATATATATAAATAAAAAAGTAGGTATTTTATATATATAAAAAAAGTATATATTTAATATAAGTTAATAAAAATATGATAATTGTTCTACCCATACTATAAATGATCCTATTTGGGGCCAAATATATATGTTTAAAATTTTAAAATTGGGTTTAGAATTTTAAAATTGGTTAAAGCCAGCCCATATTAGCAATTTGGTTCTCTGAATTCATTAAAGTTATGTGATAACTCGCAGAGTTTGCCTACCTGTACTATAGTTTAGCACCAACAATATTTGCCTACCTATACTATAGAAGATCTGACAATTTTATTATTTCATCATATTGATTTTACAATCAGTTTTTTATATCAATCAACTTGTAGAATTCTAGACTCTTCACTTGCACTAAAGCAAAAACCCTTGCTAAACTCTACATTTTTCTACAATTGATGCCAACTCCTATACTGAGATTACTAGATTTTTTAGTAATTTTTTAGCTAATTTGTTGTTACAACAATTTTTTCTTTTAGTATAATCATCAACTTTTCTTCTAAATTTATAATTAGCCTGCAATACTTGGGTTTTTAAGTAGATTTCCAAATGCTTTTTTTTTCTGCATATACCTAGCCACAACCTTCCAGATCCACTTCTATTACTTCTTCTTACTACCTTAATAATATTTCTTTTAAAAGTTATGCTATCTAAATATTGTTCAAATAATTGTTGCAAAAATTTTACAAGCTTTTCAACTTCTAACAATTGCTTTCATTATTTTTGTAAAGATCTATGAAGATTGATTAAACCAAAGAGAAAAACTTTGTAAAAAAACTATTTTTTGTCAAAGACAAAACTCAGAAATTACTATTCTATATTATCTATTATTACATAATGATAACTTTTCTTCAAATCAAAGATTATTACCTATCAGTCTCTTTCTACTGTTTATAGAAGTAAACCACACTAGTAAAAATAAAACCAATTAAGCAAATATTAGGCCTTGATATAGCACTGATTAATGATTCCAATCATATTATTTCTAGGGTTATATTAGAACTAACAGAACTATTAGTTAACTATAGGTTTCTGATAGTTGACATAGCTCTGTTAGTTCTAATATAACCTGAAAACAACATGATTAAAACCATTAATCAGTACTGCATTAGAACCTGATATTTGCTTAATTTGTTTTATTTTGACCAGTGCTAATGCTTTCAAATTTGAAAGATTTTTTTGACAGCATCGAATTCAACCTCCTGAGATCAATCATTAACCTAAACTTCCTCTTTCTTTTTTTGAATACTACAAAGATTAGATTTACTTTCAACAAGAACTCTGGTTTTAACATTTCTTTTCTTACATATTCTATTGCACCTGCATCTTGTGCAAGCAACTTAATTCTTGTTCTATTCATGTACTCTTCTCTGTTAAATCTTTCTTAATCTCAGAACTAGCTGCTCTATTAACTTCATCACTTCTTTTAGAAAAAAGAAAAATTTTTCTCTCTAACTATCCCATTACTACTGTTTTAACTTTATTATATTTCTCCAATAACATATTATTGAATCCAAATATAATCTTTTGTCACTACTTGATTTATGCTTACCACACTTTATTCTGATTTTTCCATCACTGATTACCAAATATTCTCTTTTCTTTTATATCTTTTTTATGAAAGAACATATTCAAATATTTTCTTAAACTATATTATTGATATATGTATTTTGCCTATACAAAGAAAACAAACTATTTCTTTCAAACCTGGCTTATTACTGGTATTCCCAGTTACATGTGACCTTCTATATCCTTGTTGCAGTTGTAGATTATATAATACATTTTGAGAAAAAGTACCTTGAGGCATATGATATTCTGAAAATGCTGAACCAAAAATACCTTGTACACTAGTTTCATTTTGTTAGCCTTCTATTCCCAGAGTGACAGAATATAACCTGTGAATTGGTGGCTGTTGCCAAACTGGTTGCATATACAGCTGTGACTGGAACAAAGTTGATACCAAGGGTTGAGAATTCTGCAAAACTGGCAACTACATCTGCACCTTATCATGCAGTTCACTTCTCCTAAAACTATACTCCTGAGCCACTTTTGGTCTTTTATATCTCAAAAAGTGTTGTGCAGCCAATCTTGCCTTCTCCTGTCTTTCACCAAATAAATCTGACATTGGATCATTGTCACTAGATGCTATCTTAAATACAACAGACCAACCATCCTTATTTGCCACTCTAACCACATATACCCTTTCAAGCACTACTTGTCTTGCCAAATATACATACTCTATATCCCCTGACAACAATGCCTTATCCAACAACAATCTTGCCTTGCACCATTCACTATACTCCCATTGGTTTCTTGCCTTTAAAATATCATATTTTTTCCAAATACTTTTGTCCAAATCACAAAACGTTGTAGCCTTATTAGTTGACCAAGGAGCTTGCACTGCCTGATCACCACCAAGTATGCCAGAGCTTAACCTTTTCTCATCCGGCCTTACATTACATGCACTACCCGAAAAACCATTCTCTGGTTCAAAAGACAGACCAAAACCGCCCAACAGGGGCTCTGTTGTATCACCACCGGTCAATACTTTCCCTTTTCTGGCGTTAGCTCACTTATTGTATCTTCCCTCTTTTTACTCTTACTAACCAAATCCTGTTTCAAACCTGTTTCAAGAACTTTAGATCTTCCCCAGGTGCGCCAACAAAATTTCACGCTCACGTGACCACCGAAAAAAACTTTTAAGTTCGTTTATGTTAGGGTTAGCGTTTAAACTTATGTTAGAGAATAAGGGTAGCATAGTAAAATTACTCAAGGAATTATTTTTGTTAGTGCACGAAAGGCGATTTCTTATGTGAATTTCTGAGAAATAAACGATTTTTGACAAAATTGACGTTTGTTTTGGATCTTCGCGATCGTGTTACGTTACACCAAATTATGATTAATTATTGGCTAATCGATGTAGATCGTCACGTGAAAGTGGCAGAACTTTAGCACCCACCTCGACGGACATACGAGCAAAATTTGCTTCAAAATTCGCTTGGCCTTTTTGCACAATTTCACAATCACTACTAACTGGAGACGCAAGTTCTTCGTGTGCATTATTAGCATCGTCGCTTGAAACTTGTTTATCCTTATTTCCGCTCATTGTTATTTTTAAGTTTTTACCATAAGTTTTTTACTAGAAGTTTGCTCGACAAAACCAGACTAAGTGTCGGGTTCGCAGAAGAAATAGTTATTTCTTTTTCTAACCATTAACGTACTTAAATATTATAATTAACTTAACTCATACACGTCATCATTACTAATATAATACTGATTCAATTTACTGATCGTAACTATTACTTCATTTTTCTTACTCTAATTCATTACTAATAATTACCTCATTCTAGAAATACTGATTCGATCTACTGATCGTAACTATTAATTCATTTCTCTTACTCAAATTCATTACTAATAATTACCTCATTCTAGAAACACTGATTATCTACTCATGTGACTGTAATCGGGCATGACATATGCCTGGTCATGTGCCGATTCGAGACAAAAGCTGCTTTGATACTATCGTATCGAGCAGCTTTAGCATTAAACTCGATCTTTAAAATGGTTCAACTTATCGCCAAGATGTGGAATTAACTTGAAATTTTCATCATTTGCTTATATAAAGTCAAAGAATAAAGCTACGTTTTAATTCTTTTATTAATATGTGGGTTTTGGCATTCGCTATATAGAATATTTGAAAATTCATTAATTAAGGCCAAAAAAATTATATTAAACATATAAGTCGAAACTTAATTAGAACATTAACGAAAAATGAAACGTAGTTACTTCGAAATGATTCTGATAAATAATTTTCAGTCAACAGAATCAGAAAAATAAGTGCAATATTTATGCGAATTCTTTAGAATTTTGCGCTTTTCTTTATAATTAAGTAAAATTTTATTCGATTAATTTTATTGATAACAATCTGACCATAGTAAAATTACAAATGTAACATAGTTTTGATTAAGTAGTCGATGTGACACCCCAATAAACTATGCAGTCATGCGTCTGAGTAATATCTAATGTTCTCAGTGTTCTCAAGAATATTTAAAAAACTTTGAGAACATTGTATTTAAAAATTATGTTCTCTTTTGAGAACCAACTAAGAACATAAAATTTATAATTTATGTTCTTATATGATATATGGAAAATATATACTTTCTCTCTTTTTTTTATTTTTTTTATTTTTTTTTTTATCGTTAGAATATTAAAATGTTCATATAAAATTATCAATTTATGTTCTCAAAGAACTAAAAAAAAATTCCAGATATTTAACACTGCTGAGTACAATAAAATATTATTTTTTTTGAAAGTCCGTACTAACTTGCGTTACCGTACTGCACTACTTTACTATATACTCGCGAAAATGCGGTAGTAATTGATTGATGGTCCCGTTCCTAGTCGTGGCACAATTATGCAGGCAGGTCCAATAGGGACGCACTTATTTGCGCGAGTAATACAAACCTCTAAAAAGGAAATGGCCAATCGGAGTGCACAAAATTTGACTGTTCCGGAAGTAATGCAAACCTCTAATAAGGAAATGGCCAATCAGAGTGCACAAAATTTGACTGTTCCGGATGAATTCCGAACACGTGTAAAAGAAGAAAAAAGCGAAATACTCAAAAACTAGTGTTTAAATCGACCTTGGTGCACTAGTTAAAAATGCCGGGAATGAAATTTTACATATAGTAAGCAACAATATATTATTATAGCCTAAAATTCTATCTTTACGCACTTAGTTTATTTACAAAATTCGATTTCCTTTTTTGGTTTGTGTTACTCGCGCAAATAAGTAAACTCGGTCCAATAGTATTATATTTATTTACCCAATGTAGCCCTCTACACTTCGGATAATAGAACTCTTATAATTTATAAAAAGAATTATACTAAAGTGTTTATAAAAAACGATTGTAGCGTAAACAATATGGAGCTCTTAGAAGAACGTCTTAGGCGTTACGAAGATGAAGCAGGCCAAATTAATTGTACACCAACATTAAAAGATAAAATTTCATATTTACGAAAAAATAAAGAAAATGATGTGTCAAAAGCAATAATTAATATTGAAGATTCAATGAACTTTGATCTTTGTTTCGTTCTGGACTGTACAATGTCTATGTCTCCTTATATTGAAGCAGCGAAAGCGCATATATTAAAAGTGGCTAGTTACGTAAACAGCAATAATTCAAATATCGAATTCTGGGTTGGTTTCTGTGGTTATCGTGATCACTATAATCGTAGTGATCGCTTACAAATTTTTGATTTTACTAACTCTCTCGAGAAATTTCAAACGTATATAACCAATAAAGTGAAGACTATAGTTAACAATGATAAGCCAGAAGATGTCTTAGGTGGTCTTGATGCTGCGATAACTCAGATGACATGGAGCAATGCCACCCGTGTTCTTATTCATATTGGCGATGCGCCACCACATGGTCGTCGTTTTACCAACTTGTATGATGAATATCCAAACGGTGATCCGAATGGTCTAACTGCAGAAAGTGTGCTAATGAAATGCAGATCAAAAAATATTTTATACTACTTTGGAAAAATTAATGATTCTACCGATGTCATGATTAATGTATTTCGTGAAATAATTGGAGAGTTTCCTAAATTCGATCTTATGACTACGGAGCATAATCCTGAGGCATTAGTCAATAAATTTTGCAGCGCTACTTCTTCGGCCATCTTTTCTTCTATTACACTAACCACAACTTTAAGAAACTCGGCAAGCATATACTCTTTGCAACTAAAGAAGCTTCAAATCAATCCACACGAACCTGATTGGGCTACTCATCCAGAGAAAATAGGAAAACTTTTATGTTGTATTCTACCTAAAACACTTTCTGAAGTTAAAGATGAATATTATTTTATTAATTCAAATTTGATTGAACAAGACATATCTTTTAAACTTGCACC
>CAJVQC010000195.1:0-14969 GCA_910592285.1 Racocetra persica | reverse complement strand
GATTATATAAATAAAACAATACAAAAATTTTAGTAAAAATCTTAAATAATTTGCATTATAAATATTAAAAATTGTACTGGATATGTTAGTAGGATAGATGCTTGGAAAACTTCTACTATGAATTGTTTAGAAAGCAGCAGAATAATTATTTTTAGGGCTTTAGTTTGATTTTTTGCAGAGGTAGCAGAGCAGTTAGTATTAGAAGCAGCAGAGCGATTAGTATCAGAGACAGCAAAATAGTTAGTATCATAGGTAGTATTAGTATCAGAAGCAACAGTATCAAACCCAAAATATATATCAGGAGCAACAGCAACAAACCCCAAATATATATCAGAGGAAGCAGATCAGATCCAGAATATGCATTAGGAAAAGTATTAGATCTAGAATATATTTCGAAGAGAGCAGCATTAAACCTAGAATATATATCAGAAGCAGCAGCATCAGACTCAGAATATATATTAAAAGTAGCAGCACCAGATCCAAAATATATATCAGAGCCATTAGCATCAGAAGAACTTAAACTAGAAGATTCGAGAAAAGCAGCAGGATCATAGTTGTATAAAATATATCAACTGGAAGCCCAGCTGATAGTGTGAAATTATCTTCAATTTCATTACTTTTCTACTAATTTCTTTTTGGTTTATTGTGATTTTGTACTAACAAAGTATCTTCACATAGCAACAAAATTTGTCTTTACTGATATCTATATAAATATAGATTATTATAATAATTACTTTTTTCAATTGCTATTCCTTCTTTATAATCTTCACAATATGGTTTTTGCTAAAACTTGAGTTTTTTTAGCAATAAAATTATTGTATTAAAATAATATAATTTTAATATTAAAATAATATAATTTATAAAATTTATAAATATTATATAGTTTTTATATTATTTTTATATTAATATTATATAATTTATATATTATTCTTAGTATAGTTATAAGATATTATATAACTTAATAATTTAATCTACAAAAGTATTGTTGTAATATAATTATAATATTATTTTAATATATTAAATTGTATAATAATAATATAATTAAATAAATAAAATTAAAATACTTTTATAATATATTTATAATATAATTTTAATATATTAAATTATTTTATATTATAATTATATTATATTTGTATTATTATAATTTATAATTCTAAAATAATAATATAAAAATTATATAATAATAATATAATAATTGTATTATTAAAAAAATTTAAGTTTTAGCAAAGGTTGTATTGGTCATTATCAAGTTGATATTGAATCTCTTGCTTTCTTTCTTCTTCAGCAAGTTTATCATCTGTTTCAGATACCTTTTCACTATGGTGTTCACTTTTACTGATTATTTTTTTAATATTATTCAGAGCCTATTATTTTGAAATATCAGTGAGAAAGAGGTTTGCTAGCTATCTACTACTTGTTTGCTGCAGGTAGACAAACTTCTTAAAATAAAATCAAATTAAAATGAAATTTTTCTAATTTTTAAACAAATTTAAAAATTTTTAAATAATATTTTTTAGAGTTTTTTTTTAGTATTAGGGTCAGATTTAAAGCTAAGGTTATTAATAAAAGAATATATATAGATTTTATAAGCTTTAAATATAAACAAGTATGGTTATTAATTTTAATTAAATTTAATTTTATTTTAATCTGTAATAATAATTAAATTCTAAATAAAATATTATTACAAAATCTTAAAGAAAATTCTAAATATCTCTAGCTAAAAATATATAACTTATATATCTCTAGCCTATTAATTAATTAGAATTTACAAGTTAGATAAGTCTTAAGATCTGTAATATATAATATAGTTTAGAAACTATATATATATTATTTATGAATTAAACTTTAAATTTATGAACTTAAAATGAATCTGAACTCAAAGTTTTGGTTTAGTTTAAGTTTAGTTCAAGTTCATGAACATGTTTAAGTTTAATAAATTATATATATATATTATATATTATTAAAATAATTTATTTCCAATAATAAGCTATTATTTTTTAGAAGAAAAATATAAAAATTTCTTAAATCTAAAAATAAGCTATTTATATAATTATCAATAGTTATTCTATAGTAAATTTAAAATTTTACTAAATAAATTTGATCTATTTTATTAAGTAAAAGTTGTTCAGAAAATTAAAATATATGTATTTTAAAAGTTTTATCCAAATTGAATAACCTTTTATTAATATATTTTTATTATATTTGATAAATTTTTTAAAATTTTTTTAAAATTTATATTCATTGAATATAAAAATCAAAAATCAATTAAGGGTTTGGGTCTTATAGCTTATTGGTTAAGCTTCCAAATTCCAAAGACTAGATCAATAGTTTGAGTTAGGCTAGAAGCAAATTTTAATAAAATTTGCTTCTGTAATCTATATGAGCCATAATCAGATATGAAACCTGTAGAAAGTCTAAGTACAGTACAAAACCAGAATAAGAAGTTTTTAAAAAGAGACCAGATTGTGGAGTATAGACACTATATATGATAGCAGTATTACAAAAAGTCTAGATAGTAAAAGATTGCATATATAAGTCTTCTGGTTGAAGTAACTTTGAGACAAAACCAATATCCTATCGCTTTTGTATTTGGCAATACCAATATCTCTACATCCAACTTGTGAGATACTTACTTGAAAAGATAATTAATGAATTGTATATATAAGTTCTAATATAGAATAGTGTTGGGTACTTGCTTAAAAGTATAATATAATATTTTCAAAACTAGAGTAATAAAAGAAGTGGTGATATATAATTATGAGCTATAGTAAAAGATTATGCCTTAACTAGAATTGGAAACACCTCTGATATCAGTAGAATGACTATAGAAAACTACTTGGCATAGAGAATATAACCTACCTCTGTACATCTAAAAATACCAATTTGGAGCTCTGATCACATCTATATGGAAGTCTATGATGAAAAAGAGTTAAGATTTACCAACACTAATATAATATCAATTAGAAATAGCTATAAGTGATTTAGCTTGATACTTAAATAATTTTGTGATATTAGGCTAGTTTTTAACAATATAGATTATTAAAGCAAAATTACAAAAATGGATAATAGCTAGAAGTGTGTAGCCTTGTAGTTGCTATGCAACTCAAGAGATCCTTACGAACTATAGTTCTGATAAATACCATATAAAAGAGTACTTAAAGAAGTAGTAAGAAGTCACTGTATCAGATAATTTAAAAAACACTAAGACCTGAAGATAGCAAACTGGCAGCAGGATCTGACTTAAGATACAGGGTTAGTTTACTTAAGGAAGTAAGTAGAAAGTCTAGAGCATTCATATAATATTAAGTTGTATGAAGGGATACAAATTGACAAAGAGAGATATAAACATTTAATAAGTCTCTTTTCCAACATGTGTTACCAATGCTTCTTATATAAGACTAGCAGTGATAACAGATACATGGCATGAGAAACATACACAAGAGGCTACTTTTAAAAAAGTATATCAGTTTAAAAGTGTATCAAATAACAGGCACACCAAATTGAGAGGCTATTAAGAACTAATTACCTGAATAAACCAATTTGAAAATTATCAAGGTTTAATTGTAAGATATGGAGTGAATATAGTAGGTAATTAGATATAGTCTGAACACCAAATCCAGATATAATCCAATATGTGATAAGAATATAGCATACTTTAGTAAATTTAGGTCATAGATAAGATTGTTTAAGTCTGAAATTTTAAGTTAGATATGTAGTCATATAAAGCAAATACTTAGAATTATCTAAATAAAGATACAAAACAAGACTTTACCTTAATATTGAAAAAAAAAAATTAAAAGTCAATTAATAAAAAGTTATCTGATTTATAATATTTTTAAATAGAATTAATTAATTTGTAACCATAGGTTACTGTAACTATTACTAAGATCAGGTGTAATGTAACTACCAAAATAATTGTTTTTTATAAAAATAATACTTCACAGTTAAGGTTAGAGTTAGGGTAAGGCTTGGATTAAAGAAGGCATAGATTATATTAAAATTTAGCAAGAAATTTTTTTTGTTAGAGTATAAAAGATGGTTTTATAGTCAAAATTTTGAGTTATTAATGATTTTTTTTAAAAAAAAGTTTTTTGTTTTGATTTCATATTATATCTGATCTTAGTAACAGCTATAGTAACCATGGTTACAAATTTATTAACTCTTTTAAATATATGTATTTTAATATTCTGAATAATTTTTATTTAATAAAATAGATTAATTTACTTAGTAAAATTTTAATTTTACTATATAATAACTATTGGTAATTATATAAGTAACTTACTTTTAAATTTAAGAAGTTTTTATATTTTTTTACTAAAAAAAAATAATTTATTATTAGAGGTAAATTATTTTTAACAATATACCAGGAACAGAGTACAAAGTACGTAGAGTATGGTTTACAGGCAAGTTAAGTGAAGTGTACAATTATGAGCATTTGATTGGACAAGATCTCCTTGTGACTTTGTGTATCACCCTGAATAATGCTAAAAAAGAATGCCATTTGAAAATACCAGTTACAGGTCTAAAGTACATTTAGTGTCAAGTTATTTTATTGGATGATCATTATTACGTGTTCTATGTTAACTAAATATACGATTTTCACTGTGGCTTTATGTTTGTTGTTATTTGTTATTATATATTATGTATTAAATATTTTTAACTTGGCCTGGTTATAAATTATCTTTGAACTACACTGAGGAGGTAGTAAACTTAACAATGAATGAGTCAGTAATTTAATATTGGGTAAATTGACATAGGATGAAATATGTTTATTGACTGTAAATCAATTGCCCAGGTAACTTGTTTGTATATTTTAAATTATTTTTTGGTATTATGATAGTTTAACAGAAAGTCATTGCAGAATATAACTTTAGTATAGCACACCACATACAAAATAATCTTATTTCCATTAAACTTTTATTTTGAAAGCGAAATATGCCTAATTATGTTAAAAATTGTTGATATTATAACGGTTGGTTGGAAGAGCGATGCACAATAAATGCGCAGTATAGCTTCAACTGCTACTAGAAGTTATGTAGATTAGATAATAAAAGACTTCTATAGGGCATAGTAATTCTATTAGGTAACTTAATGATGGTGCAAAATTAAGGAGAGAATATCATTATATTCAGATTACTTTATTATGAGAATGAGCTTCTCCAGTTTATTAGAATAAAGGCTTCACTTTTATATATTTGGATTAATATGAAAGAGAACACATTCTGGAACCTACTTTATGATATAACACTCATGATACTAATCTAGTTAGATAATCAATTACACAAAAAGGGTAAGATTATAAAATTAATTCATTACAATATGTAGAAACGTTTTGTTCAAGACTGGATTGGTAGATTGTTGATTCAAATGGTGGTTATATTATTAGTTTCAAGATGGATGGTTTCATAATTTAATGCTATAGTTATGTCAACGATTTGGAATCATTTGATAGTATCTGTTTCTTAATTTAACTCTAGGTGGGTCTACGATTTCAATAATAAAAAATTAATATTAGGTTTTAATAACTGGCATTTATTAGTTAATTTCATTATATTAAACTTAATTCTAATAATGGTAAGGCTTCGATTAAAGCATAAAAAGACTTAGGATGCTCTCAAGCATCTTCTTTAATGTAATCAGCTAGTAAATGAAATCGTGCACAAGCATCGTAATTAATTGAGGTCATTCTTGCAGTAATTTTGCTGAAGGTTTATGGTATAAAATGCAAATCTTAAATTTTAGCCGATAAACACAAGTTTATGATAAAAAAAGATGGTCTAGACTACCATTTTTTTTAATTACAATGACAAGCTTACTTGGCTGTCTAAATTAGTTTCACTAATCAAAAATTGAGTACCGATCTGTTGATTTAAATGCTTAAAAGCATGAGTCATAGCTTCTTAATAAGGATTTATGGGATTTGGTTGCTAATTCCTATCATTATATAGATTTTTACTTGTTAGAGGATTAACAATCTTCCCTAGTATCGCTATCAAAAAAACACAGTCACGTGATAACGATAATAATTCTTAAAACTCATTAAGGTTAGGATTAGTATTATATTATAGTTAGATAATAGTGGTAATATATTAGTAAAATCGCTCAAGTAATTTTTTTTGTTAGTGCACTTAAGGTTGTTTTCTATGTGAATTTTTGAGTTATGGGTGATTTTTGGCAAAACGAACGTTTGTTTTAATTTTTTCTGATCGTGTAACATTACACCTGATCTTGAAATCTCATTGGTTTTTGCCACAAAAATATCACGTGACTGTGTTTTTTTGGTAGTGATACTGGGGTAGTTAGGATTAACAGATCAAATCATATGATAGTATTAGCTTATTATTTAGATTGTTGATTAGTGTGTACCAGGAACATAGTATGAAGTACAAATACCAGGAACGTAGTACAAATACCAGGAACATAATATGAAGTATAAATACCAAGAATATAGTATGAAGTATGAAGTGTATGGTTTACAGGCAACTGGCTGTGGCCAAAATCTTGCATCTTATTGGGCAGTATGAACTTGTCACGTGAAAATTATTTTGTAAAGATCTACAAGTTTTTAACTTGTATTAATCTAGTACGTACGTACGTATTACTCTAAATGGACTTAAATATTGTTGATCTGAGAAATCAATTAATATTTATACTAACGCTAATGCTAACTTTTTTCAGTAATTAATTTAGATCACACCTAAAATTTAAAATATACAGATTATATACTTTACTACTATTGACAATCAATTTGAGTAGCATTATTATTTATTAGCAGGCATCCAAACTTAGTTCTGTAAACCAATCTAGGAATAGATAGACTCAGTTCAACAGAGATGTTATACTGTAATCTGTTTTAAACTGATAAACTACAGTTAGCTTTAAAACCGGGCTAAACCTATTAAAAGTAAACCAGAACTAGATCTCTATGGTTCAATCTGCTCTGGTCTCTGATAAGACCAGTTGATTAATATTTTAACTCCAACCTTGGTCCGATCTCGGTTCCAAAACAATTCTTAGTTGTATACAGATATTCTCTAACTAAGTCAAATCTGGATAACTGAATGTTTAATAACTCTGTAAAATAGAATACAAAGTATTAAAACATTTATCAATTTTGTTAATAAGTTCAGTTTATGACATGATGAACTTTTAAACCGGAGATTTAGTATAATCATAGTTAACTGTACTTAACTCTAATTATTTGTTGTTTAGTAAAAACTTAAACCATAGAATATTGGAGTAATTAATTATCTAATGGAATCAAACATATGTCTAGTCTCATTTATTTTCGTACATGTAGTACTCTGCAAATTCAAATTTTGATTTGATTTTGCGAAGTACTATTCATGATTTCAGAATTGTGTGCAGACTAATGATAGTAAATGTTCACAATTCATAATGGCTAGTTAGTGATTTTAATAATAGTTGTGTTGATAATTTCAATAATGTGAATTCATAATTTATCAGTGTAATATATACAGTTCTGGTAGACCATTAATTGGTATGACTACAGTTACAGGGTATTGAATTTTCTTAGCCATGATGATAGTTACTGAATCTGTTTTTTCTTAAATTTAATTTTTGTCTTCAGTGAAAATTGAACTTGTACTTAACTACTTGGATGCAACAACTTCACCACTTTACTAAGTTACCACAATACATTCACGGTTTTAGTGATAGATAGATTTTTGATTACAATAGCGGATATGTTCACAGTTTTGATAGGTTTGTTCAGAATTTTAACAATAGGTTAATGATTTCAAATATTGGGTATATTTGTTATTTATTGTGGGGGATGATGCTAGAAATTGGATGATGCTGAGAATTTGAATTATTTTAATATAAAATTTTAAAATTTTTTTGGGACATATTTTTAGCCTTTTTTTTAGAATTAGGTTAGAATTTAGGGTTAGAGTTTATAATAAAAAAATATATGTGGGTTTTAGTAGGGTTTATATTTGTAAATTAAAACCCCAGATTCCTAGCATCATCCCTGACATTTATTATGCTACAAAAGGTTTACTAAAATTTGATACTGCATAAGTATAACTTCTTATCATTAATATTTGCTATTACACTATATTTTTTTAATTTAATTTGGCTAGTGCAAAATAGCCAGAATAGACATTATTTGAATTTTGGCTTGAATTAAGCTTAGTTTGGCCAAATTTAGTAATTTTATCCTTAAGAGTTATTTCAAAATCTTTAGTATCAATTTTTATTTTTAATTACTAAAAAGAGATGACACCAAGTATTATTTAATGTACTAATATTTTATAAATTTAATCTGTTATTTTTTATTAGTTATTAGGACCAGTCTGAAAAAACCGCCTATACTATATAAACAATTCTGGCATATCTATAAATCTACGTTCCTGGTTTTGCATAACAGAGTTGTGCAGCTACCTTATATAATATATATATATATATATATAATTCATTGAACTTGAATATATTTATAAACTTTTGAACTAAGTTTAATATTGAATCTGAACTAAACTTTTTTTAAAAAAAGTTTAAATTCAAGTTTAGTTTAATTTTGAACTAAACTTAAACTTGGTCAAAAGTTTAGTTTAGTTCAGTTTATAGAAATACTATTTCTAAGATTAAATATAGTATAGCTTACTCCTTAATAAAATCTTTAAAAATATTTAAAGGTAGAGTATATGTTGATCATTTATCATATGATCTTAGTAGTATAACAGGATTTTATATATAAATTAAAATACGTCACTAGTAAAAATTTTCAAAACTATAGCTTAGTAAAACTTTCGGGGGCTATATTATTTTTAAAAAATGAAAATACATATGTTGTAAAGTTCTTGGAGATTTCTCAAATTTGCTGAGATTATACAAAAAAATATAGTAAAAATATTTCTAAAACAGGTAATTATCTAATTATATTTGTGTTTACTATGTAATCTATTATACAAAAAATTGTCTGCATATCATATAATAAATAATCTACATATACTCTACTCTTAAATAAATTATTTTATATTATTCCTTAAATCATATTTCAGGCAAATTTGCTTAGAAAATTTAATTGTATTTAGTATTTTTTTAAATAAAATAATAATTTATTAATGGTATGGGGTATATATTTAGAATTGCTATTTACACCATACTTTTTGCTATTTGCACTATGGTTATACTAAAGATTATTTCGATTTTATCACTTTATTATTTATAAACATTTAAAACTTTAATCGAAGATATCTCAGCAACCACTTGACCAAAATTGATAAACTTTTTTTTATTTGGATTTTACAAATTTGTAAAATTCAAATAAAAAAATATTTATCAATTTTGGTCAAGTGGTTGCCAAGATATCTTTGATCAAAGTTTTAGAAAATTTTAAAATATCTGTAATATAGATGCTTGAGCTAACCTAATTCTAGATATAATGATAATAAATGTGTTATTACCAGTTAAATCAAACAATTATATTACTTAACTTAACATATAAGAGTGGTTAAGGAATATGTTTAAACAAGAAGAATACAAGAAAAACCTAAAATTAAACAAAAATACTATAAAATAACTAAAGAAATAATCAAAAATAAACAAATTTACTTGAGTATAAATCAAAAATATCAATAGTTTTACTATAAAATTTAATAAAAATATAATAAAAATTTAATAAACCTACTATAAACATGTTATAGAACTATAGTTTATTATTACAATAACAAGGCTTTATTATAAGAAAATAGTCAAAAAGAAGAGTCAAATATACCCAATAAATAATGTAAATATTAAAGGAATAGATGTGAAGCATATATTAATATCTTTCTGCCTTGGGAAAAAAGGCAGGATTTAAATATCTTTTTAAACTACTATAATACTATAAGACAATTAAATAATTAATAATACAAATTGTTGTAATAATGAAATAAATCATTATAATAATGAAATAAATTATTGTAATAAAGGTCTGTGCAATTATTTAAGTCACTATTCTACTATACTAATGCTAAAAATAATTATTATTCTACAATAAAATGCTATTCTACAATGAAATATTATGTATTATTATGATAATCATTATATATAATATTATATAAATAATAATAAAACTATATATCTAAATTTAGTAATAAAGCTAAATAATTATTAATACCTCGATCTAAAATGTTCTGGGGTATTCTGGGGTATTATCTGTACTATTATACTCTTGTGTAGCCTTGGTCTGAGTTCTATTACGTTAAACAAACTAATAATTAAATAATAAAGCAAATATTGCTTTAAATAGAATTCTATGAAAAATATACTAATAAATTATATAATAAACTATTGTAAAAATATTTAAAATAAATAAAAGACTATAAACTATATAAATAAACTAATAAAATGATAAAATATACAATAATAATATAAAATATATAATAAAATTTAAGAAAATATATAATAAATATATAAAAAAATAACTAATAAAATTTGACTAATAAAAATTTAAAAATGTACTAATGATATTTAACTAACAAAATATAAAATAAACTAATAAAAGTTTACTATATTATACTACTCTCTCTTTAGAAAATTTTGCTCTGCAAAATTGTAAAAATTATAAAAAAACTATTGTAGACAGATGCTATGATCATCACTCATCGACAAAGTTTAAAGTCTATCAGCGAGTATTGAACTTATGGCTGCTAGCTGCAGTCACAAATATTTATCACTCTTTTACAATCGGTAATATGCAAAAATTTTAAATTGTTCTATTTTTGATTGTTAAAATTACTATATTTAGCTAATAATTATCAGAGTTGTCAGAGATATAAATTTGTATAATATAAGAAGTAATGATAACCTTTAATAAAAATATTCTACTAAAAGAATTCTAAAAAGTAAGAATAATAATAATAATAGCAATATTAACAATAATAATAATAATAATAATTATAATTATATAGCAATCATACCACAAAGATATTCAACTTCGAATCGTCAAAAGAGAAGCAATCAAAAGAGAAATGATGAAAACACTTTGTATAAAGCTATTGGTATGCTTCAGAATGAGATCCAAAGACAATAATAATAATATAATAATAATATAATAATAATATAATAATAAGACAATAATAATAAATACTAATAATAATACTATTAATTATTTAGATTGCAGCATAAAGTTAGTTTATTAAGAAGACAAGTAGTGGTGTTAAGAGAGAACAAGGTTTTTATAGCAAGAGAAGTGGTTTGATTGGTAGGAGAAGTAACTAATAGAGATTTGCAAATTGAGGAGATTAATAGGAAAAATCATCAGAGAAATAGAGACCATGCAGAGTTAGTAGTTGAGAAGAATGATTTAAGAGTTCAGATAAAGAATTTACGTAATTTAATTAATAATCTTATTTTAAATATCAATTAAAATTTTTTGTAAATAAATTTTAATTTTCTTGTCATTTCATATTTAACTTTATTCAACTTAAATAGCAAGGTTGTCAATAGGGCTCATATTCTCTAAATGTAAAAAATAATATTTAGTTTATATTTAACTTTATTTAAATTTAGATAGCGAAGTTGCTAGTAAGACTTATATCCCTTAAATATGAATTTTTCATATTCAATGTTATTCAGATTTGAATAGCAGAGTTGTTTATAGAGCTCATATCCTCTAAATATAAATTATAATATTTAAAGTTAAATTTTATATATTGTTTCTTTTATTTATCAAGATTCGTAAAATTTCTCATATTCTTTAATAAGTTATAACCAAATTATATTCTTCTTTCATTAAAATGATAAATTTAAAAGAATATAAAAAAAAAATGAATAGAGCTTCAACCATCACTCTAAACTGTTCTAGATACCATATTATACTAGACCTATAAGAAAGTTACAAGTATGATAAATATAAATATAATAATATAATATTCAATAATACTAATATAATAAATAAATAAATAATAAAAATATTATAAACTAATTAACTATTAAATATTGTTTGTTTGTGATATTATAACTTGAGGAATAGGTAATTGAGAAAGATCTCTTTTAAAATATAAATTTAAACAATTGCTATATACTAGATCTATTACTTTATGTCTATTCATTGTATGTAATTTGTAAATACCAAGTGATAAAATATCATGAATTATATATAGTCCAATCTATTTTTTTTCTAATTTTGTAGAGAAGATATTTTTGAGATAAGATTGGGCTACCAAGACTTTGTCACTAATTTTTAATTCAGGGTTTTTAATATTCTTGTCATGAGCTTCTTTTTGTATTTATTGTACTTGTTTAATATTTTCAATAGCTTTCTTTTGTTGTTTTAAGATTATATCTTCTATTTCAAAAGTTTGTTTTGGATCTTTTTTAGTATAGGTGGGTATATATAAATTATTACAAGATTATGATATATAAAATCTAACTAATTTGAGCCAATTTAAATTCTAACCTTAACCCTGACTCTAATAATTTATAAAATTATTTAAATAAGTTCAAAATAGTTAATTTATATATATTATAATTGTATAATGATTATATATGCCCACCTATACTAAAGATCAACTGTTCGGTTTATTAAAGCTTCATTAAAAGACATATCTTTATCATAATAGATTTCAATAATAGTTTCTATTAGAAGTTTAGCAACTCTTCTATAAATTAAGAAGAATGGTATGAATTTTGTTGTACTATATTTTATAGTTCTTTAGACTAATAGAACAGATGGTAATATTTGATCTCATTCTTTATAATCATAGCTATTAATTTTAGCTATTGCTTCACCTATTGTTTGATTAAATCTTTCAATCATACTATTTGTTTGAGATCAATATGCAGAAGATTTATGATGTTTAATTTAAAATTATTGCACAATTCCTGAATTAATTTACTCATAAAGTTTCTTTCACAATCACTTAATAAGATTGTTGGTGCTCTATGTCAACAAAATTATATCTTTATATATAAATTTTGCGACAGTTTTAGCTTTCATATCAAAAGTAGCTCATGCTTCTAGCTATTTAGTTAGATAGTCCATAGCTACAGTACCAAACAGCAAGAAACATCCATTTTTTTTTAAAAGTGCTAAATTTTAAGATTTATACTCAAATCTGATTGGCTATTTTTTGTGTAATAAGATTCTGATTGGTTAAAAATCTATAAAAACAATTTTTTTATATATTAAATACCAAAATTTTGATTACATAGTAACTTTAGGCTCAATAATTGTTTTAATTTATAATAAAAATAAAAATCTATTCTAACAGAATTGTAACTTAGACTAAAAGCAACAAATTTGTAAAACAGATTTTTTTAAATTTATTTGTTTGTAAGTTATAAGTATTTTTATATTTATATATAAAAAGTAAATGTTTTTTGCTATCCGATACTGTACAACAATATATCTATTGCCTTCTTTTGTTATTAGTAAAGATTTTTTTATATCAATTCCTATTCGATGAAATGGTGCTTTAACTTCGAGTAGTCATAAAGTTTGTCTTCTTATTTTATTGCCTCTTCGTTAGCAAATATCACAAGTTTTTATATAATTTTTAATATCTTTGTACATTGTAGACCAATAATATCTTTTTTTAGTTTTGTTATAGGTCAATTTTATTTCTAAATAAGTATCTTGCTCATTATATAGAATATATAATATCATATCTTTTTGGCTTTGCTTTATTATACATTGGGCTTTATTTTTGTTTTGATAAAATAATTGATTATTTTGAATAAAATAATATATATATTCTTTTTGAATTTGAGATTTATCCAAGTTAGTGGTGTCTGGCAGAAATATTAGTTCAGATAAATATTGGTATAGTTTTTAATATAGTTTGTTATCTATTATCTATAGATAAGTATGAGAAGAAATCTGTATTTTGGTTCCATTTACCAGAGCGATATTTAATATCATACTGGTATTTTTGAAGGATTAGCTGCTATTAAGTTATCCTTTTATTATTGTTGAGAGTGGTGTTGTTTAATAACTATTGTAAAGCTTTATGATCAGTTATAAGTGTAAATTTCGATCTATAAATATAATGTCTAAAATATTTTACTACTCAAACAGCAGCTAAGCATTCGAGCTCAACTGTGCTATAGTTTTTCTTTGCTAGTGACAATATTCTACTTGCATAAACAATGATATATTCTTTGCCTTCTTTTATTTGTGATAATACTGCTTCTAATTCCAAGTAAAAAGTATCAGTAAATAATAAAAATGGTTAGTTGTAGTCAGGATATTGTAGTATTGGTACAGTTGTAAAGTAATATTTGAACTAATCAAATATTTGTTAATATTTATTAGTCTAGATAAATTCTACATCTTTTTGTAATAATTTAAACAATGATGCAGCCTTTTTAGAAAAGTTTTCTATAAATTTTTGGTAATAAGATGCAAGTTCTAAAAATGCTCAAAGTTTAGTTATATTTTTAAAAGATGTTAGTTTAGTGAGTTTTTCTGCTTTTTGTGAGTTTGGTTTAATTCCTTTATTGGCTACTATATATTCTAAAAATTTGAATTGTTTGGTTCCAAAATGATATTTTTTTGGGTTGATTCGTAAGTTTGTATCTTTAATTAAATTGAATACTTCTTTTATATCTTCTATATGTTGCTCAAAGATTTCACTATATATTTTAATATTATCAATATATACTATAGCCTTTTTTCAAAAAACAGGCTTTAAGATTTTTTTTATTAACTGTTGGAATGTTGCCAGTGTATTACATAAACCAAATAGCATAATGTTGAACTCATATAGTCTAAATTTAGTTATAAAGACTGTTTTCTTTTTATCTTCTTCTTTTACTTGTACTTGCCAATATCTAGAAGTTAAGTCAAGAGATGTAAACTACTTTGCTTTTTCTAATTCATCAAACATTTCATCTATTCGAGATAGAGAATATGTATCTTTTTTTATTATACTATTAAGTTTTTTGTAATCAACACAGAATCTTAATTTTCTATTTTTCTTTACAACAAGAACAACTAGTAAACTCCAAGGGCTTTGTGA
>CAJVQC010000194.1:0-14971 GCA_910592285.1 Racocetra persica | reverse complement strand
TATATTCTATATAAATTGCTAAATATTAAAATTAAAAAACTTCAACTCAACCAAGTACCCTAGCTGTGACAAAGAAAAATTAGTAAATACAAAAAAAAAAAAAAAAAAGAAACAATACAAATGATAACTTACTGATTTCAGTGACGATTCCAACAACAGAATCAAGCCCGAAATAGAGAAGTTAGTAAATATAAAAAAAAATATATATATATACCAATAATAGCTTACCTGACTCCAGCGATGATTTACTCCAAGAGCAGCAATTCTAACAACAAATTCAAGACTGGAAGAAGAGAATAGTTAGTAAATACAAAAAAAAAAAAAAAAGAACCAATATAAATGATAACTTACCGATTCCAGCAACAATTCCAACTACGGATTCAAGCCCAGAAGAAGAGGGAAGTTAGTAAATACAAAAAAAAGAAAGAAAAAAATACCAATAATAGCTTACCCAACTCCAACAATGATTTACTTCAAGAGCGACAATTTAACGATGAATTCAAGCCTAGAAGAAGAAAATAGTTAGTAAATACAAAAAAAAAAAACAATACAATCGATAACTTACCGATTCCAGTGACGGATTCAAGCCTGAAAGAAGAGAGAAGTTAGTAAATACAAAAAAAAGAAAAAAAAAATACCAATAATAACTTACTCGACTTTAGCGATGATTTACTCCAAGAGCGATGATTCCAATGACGAATTCAAGTCTAGAAGAAGAGGAAGGGTAGTCAATATAAAAAAAAAGAACACAAACGATAATTTACCTGAAGAATTTAAGTCTTAAAGAGGAAAATAAAAAAAAAAAAGTAACAATAATTTACCCGACTCCAGCGACGAAATTAAGCTAGAAGAGATTTCAAGAGGAGAGATTTCAAGAGAAGAGAAAATGAAAAATAAAAAAAGTAAAAGTAAACAAAATAAATAAAAAAAATAACCAAAAGAAAAACGAAAAAGAAAAGAATTAAGGTACAAGAAAAAAGAAGCAAAAAAGAAAAAGAAAATTAAGGTACAAGAAAAAAGAAGCAAAAAAGAAAAAAAAAGTCAAGAAAAAAGAAGCACAAAAAAAAAGAAGTACAAGAAAAAAGAAGTACAAGAAAAAAGAAGTACAAGAAAAAAGAAGTACAATACAAAAGAAGTAAATACAAAAAAAAAGAAGTACAAGAAAAAAGAAACAAAAAAAAATAAAAATAAAAATAGAAAAACGAAATAAAAAAAAAGCAAAAAAAGGAATAAAAAAACAAGAAGCGAAAAAGAATAAAAAAAAACACAACTCATCAGCTACCAAAATCACTAACCCACCCGCTTCTTAAATAATGAACTACCCATTAAATCACCAACCCACCCACTGTTTAAAACTAGAAACTCTAAGAACGATCAAATTAAATCTAGAAAAAAGAAAAAAACGAATAAGTTAAAATAAAAAAACAAAAAAAAAAAAAAGCAAAAAAAAAAGGCGAAGAGAATCACAACCTACCCGTTATTAGACCTAAAAGAAAGGATCATATTAGCACAAATGAAAAAAAAGAAAATGAATAAAAAAAAAAAACGAAAAGAAAAAGGGACAAAAAAAAAAATGAAAGTAAAAAAATAAAAATTGAGAAGTAAAAAAAAAAAATAAAAAAAAAGAAACCGAATAGAAAAAGAAAAAGCAAAAATAGAAAAAAGAAAAATAAAAAAAAAATAAATTAAGAAGCTAGTAGAGAAAACAAAAAAAAAACAAAAAAAAAGAAAAACAAATCAAAAGAAAAACGAAAAACTATTTTTTAGATCTGATCGATCAATCAAGATCATTGAGGTTGTTACATATAAAATATGTAACATATTGTTACATATATATTTATTCTTTTTTAAATAAAAAATTTTATATATATCAATAAATTTTTAATAACCTGATATGTATCCAGTTTTAGAGAACATAGGATACATATCAGGTTTTCTATATTACAAATCAGATTACTAATATGGCACTGATATGGTGTTGATATTTATCCGATAGGTGCCCTATATTAGCCAAATTTCTGTTTAATATAGGAGTTATATAGAATACATATCGGGATTAACTATTGGTAAACTTTTATTATACCTTAGGTATCTATTGGTATATATCGGCATTCCAATATTTATCTGATATATCTTCATTCGACTTGTAATAGTATTAAAATATTAGAGTATTCTAGAGTTATCTTTGCAATAATAATATTAGTTGTTTGATAGTTAATAACAAATAAAAAAAAAACTTTTCCTATTTAGCTGAATTTTTATTAAATATCTCTAAAAAATATATAAAATTGATTATATACAGACAATATATAAATTTATATATATATTATAATTTAAGAAAATTACTTAATTTACACCAGGTGTATATATATACATACTAATTTATTGATTTACGAATTTGTTTAATATATAAATTGTAAATGAAAAATTAGTATAGTTTAAGGTTAGGGTGAGGGTAGCTTTAAGGTTAGAGAAGGTTATAGTTTATACTAAAATTTTGCAAGGAATCTTTTTTGTTAGAACCCCAAAGTGGGTTTTATAATCAAAATTTCAAGATATCAATATATGTGTGTATATACACCTGGTGTACAAATAGTAATCGTTATAATTTAAATACAATATAATATTTTTAGTTATATAATATATAATTATATATTTAAACTTTATTTTTTTTGGTTTAAATTGCTTTTGATCTTATATATTTATATTCTGAATTAGCAGTAGTAAGCTTTAAATTAATAGGTTAGGTAAGCTCTAATTAACTTTAACTAACAGGTAGGTTGCTATAACAAACAGGTAGGTTAACTATAACTAATAGATAGGTTGGTATGAGTAGTTTTTAAACTAACGAGTGGGTTGTTGGATGGTTTAATCTAGCAAGACTCTAAACTAATAAGCAAGTTTTAAAATAATCAGTAGATGTATCTTGAAGTATCGGGTAATTAAATTTCATAGTAGTAGGTAGATTAAATAGTTTCAAATAAGTTCTAGATAATACTGCAGATTTAGAATCGTGAGTGGTTTATACTTATGAGTAAATTTTAACTTCTAAATTGCAAATAGTAGAAACAGTAATAAAGCACCAGACAGTACAATATACTGATATATAGTCTGTATGTATAGATGTATTTTACAAAAAAACTTTACATTTACAAATTGGGATTTTTATTAAGTAATTTGTGTCACAATTATTTAGTAAATATAGATCATTTTCTCTGATTAACTCATAGATTATCAATTAAGTAAATTGATTTTGTATATTAAATAAAAATGTTCTTCTAATCAAAATAATCTAGTTTCATAGAACCAAATTAGCAATTGTCTTAATAAAATTTTGAGTAAATAGCCTCTAAAACTATAACTCTTTAAAAAGTAAAGTGTATATAGATTATTTTTTATATAATCTGCATAGTATATTAGATTTTTATATAGTAAAAAAAATACTTCTGATAAATCTTTTTAACATTTTAATTAATTTTTATCAAATTTAAATAGTATGTAGTTTAAACTAGTTTGTTTATATTAATGAAGTTTTGGGATATATATTGCTTTAAAAAAATAAACTTCATATATGATCAAAGTTTTTGGGATCACTATATATTTTTTTGAAGTTACACAAAAAATCAATAATTCTGATTGGTCAAATCATATAATATTTACATATAAATGATATAATATTATATAAAATTAGTTACACAATGTTGATCTACAATTTATTTTATATGAAATTAGAAATTTGTATACCCTATTCTTAAATTTTAGCTATTTATAAAAATCTTCAATTTTTTTAAAATTTATTAAATAAATCAATTTTGTATATTAAATATGATGACTGATGTTGAAGTTTGGCTGATGTTGAAGCTAAAAAATCTGATTGGTTAGGGTTAGGGTGATCTGCAAAATTTAGCCAATCAGATTTTTTAGTTTCAACATCAGCCAAACTTCAGCATCAGCCGTAACATTAAATAAAAAATGTTTTTTTAATCAAAATAGCCCTAGTTTCATAAAACTAAATTAGTGATTGTCTTAATAAAATTTTAAGAAAATAGTCTCTAAAACTATAATTCTTCAAATTTTAGCTATTTATAAAAATCTTCGATTTTCTTAAAATTTTATTAATTGGTGATTCGCCAGTCAACCAGTGAGAGGTCATAGTATAATATAATATAGTTTACATATAGAAATTAAGGTTTTGTAAATGTGGGCTGCATCATTCTAAAACTTTTTTTATATTAAGTTAACTACCTTTGGGCTTCTAATTGAAGTTGTAGAACTTGTTGAGATGAATCTAATGATAGTTAAATCATCAAAATTGGCTTTGTGGATCATGAGATATCTTTGAAAAATGTTTTGCTAATTATGTAAAATTCTTTTTATTGTTAAAAAAAAATTTTACATAGTTGACGAAATGTTTTTTGAAGATATCTTGTAATCTACAAAGCTAATCTTGATGATTTAACTACTATTAGATTCATCTCAATGAGTTCTACAACTTTAATTAAAAGCCCAAAGGTAGTTAACTTAGTATAAAAAAGTTTTAAAATGATGCAGTCTATATTCGCAAAATTCTAATTTCTATATGTAAACTGCATCACATTACACTATGACCTCTTACTGGTTAATTGGCGAATCACCAATTAATAGAAAAAAATTTTAAACAAAAGCTTTAAAATTTTATTACTCAAAAATTTATAATAATTTTAAAATACTTCTATAATAAAGTTTGTAAAATATATTCTTATAAATACTGTATATTCTATGAAAAAAATATACTCTATATTTTAATAAATTATTGTTTTATTTAAAAAATACCAAATACAATTAAAGTTTCTAGACAAATTTGCCTAGAATATAGTTTAAAGAATATCTTTTAATCTGTAGATCATTTCTAAACAAATTTGTCTAGAAAATTTTTACTATTTGTATTGTAATACTAAACTATTCTAACTTTTAGAATTGTGGTTGAAATTGTTATTTGTATTATAATCTAGTTTTGCACAAGTCACAGACATTATTATTTTAGTACTTATCTTGTCTAACACTTGCAATATCATGATCATCTAGTATATATACATATATGTATATATGTTCATTAATACTAATTTATGAGAAGAATCTAACCAATTATTTAATAATAAAATTTTCTAGCAAATTTGCCTAGAAAACAGTTTATGATTTTTTTTTAAAAAAGTTGATATAAATGTTTAAGATCAACAATCCTAAATTAGCATTAATTTAATAGTAACAAAACTAATTTAAGATTATCGATCTTAAATATTTATAGAATTTTTTACAAAAAATAAACACTCTACTATTTTTCAGACAAATTTGCCTAGAAATTTTATTATTAAATAATTGGTCAGGTTCTTCTGGCTCTAGAAAATCATGTGTTAAAGGCTTTTACTTATTATAATTTGGTATTACAATAATATTTATTAAATAATTTAAAAATTCTAGGCCAATTTGTCTGAAAAACAGTTTAAGAGATAATATATTATAAATAACTAATTAAAATAATTACACTAACTCTAACATTCTAACTTTAACTATATAATAATAGAGGTATTACTAATCTAAAGATGCAATAAATTATATTTATTACACAGATACAATACACATTGTATGGTACAAAAAATTATAAATTCTTTATTTATTGTCCAAAACATAACTCTATTGTTTGAGTAAACTTGAATGCATGTTCATGCAATATTAGTCAGATACAATTAATAAAAATTGAGATTTGACAGAATCCATGATGATCTATAGTTAGTACAACTATGCATATTCGCTTTGGACTTACATCAGATTCTGATTTCCTAGTAAATAATTTATTTTTTAAAAAAATTACTATTTGTATATGGTGTGTTTAAACATAAAAACTAATTTGTAAATTTATATAATATGCCAATTAAAACAACTTTTATAAACAAAAAATTAAACTTCTACTTCAGGTTAGAATAAGCATATATATAGGATTTGTAAAGGTATCAAAATTTCACAAAAAATTTTTTTTGTTAAAATTCAAAAGATGGTTTTATTAGTAATATTTTGAAAAAAACAATAATTTTACATAACACCTGATCATACAATCTGATTGGCTCTCTATATTAACTGTATACAAATAGAAATGCTTATTTTTTTAAATACATTATAACTTTTCAAAATTTTTTTAAAAAAACAAAATAAATACAATATGCAGTATATGTAACTTCAATCATTGCAATAAAATTCAAACAAATAACAATAAAAGCTATTTGTAATATTCAAACATCGCACCCAAGATTAAAGTAAATTTGCTCTCCAATTCTTTAACGACTTTATTCGTCATAGATAAATAATCGTGAAAAAATTTATCTATGAAAAAGTGCTTTTATAAGAATTGTGATTATTAGCGTTGTAAAGAAATTGTTATTAATGAGTCGAAGTTATAATGGTGACGTGACCCTGGAAAATTATGGGACACAATATTATCGGTAAACCGACATAGTACGGAGGACTCTCGGTACGATACTTCTACATTTCGGCTATTCCTTTTTCGACAAATTTGAACTACGGTACAACATGCTAAACGCGCGCTGTATACCTGCCCCGATTTTATTGTTATGATATTTGCATATATTGAATCTATAACAAACACTCTTTCGATTCGTGGCTTGTAATTTAACTTCTAATTTTTTCATAAACATTTATTTATTTTGAATGCATAGATTCATTTTTTTGCCCTTTTTGAAAAACATCATATAGTACGGCATTAATAAACGAACACTTGCATTAAAAATTACGCACTGTGAAGTTGTGAACCCAAATTTTATTTCGTTACAATTTTTTACATATTACAAGTTGCTTCAAAAATTATTTCTAAAAATATCCGTAATAAATTGGGGTGAAAAAGAATACTTGTAAAAAAAACAAGGTTTGTATAGCTTTTGTTGACAAAGGATTCTACTTACAAGCCAGGTAAAAAAATTTTTTTTAAATATGACTCACAAGTGAATATAGCTAATAGGTTCAACTAATCGCTATAATTGAATTTGGTCTGAACATTTTCACTATTTTGATTAGTTTTGTGAGGAATCCCTTTCCGTTGGTGGAAAAAACATTTCGTTCTCTTTCTTTAATTGCAGTTCTATTTATCAACATTAACTTCATTAAGTTCCGCCCCTTTAACCTTACAACATTTAGCCCGACTTTTAATTTTACATGATAGAGCTTTAAAGCATTTCTCGAATATTTTCAATCGTCAAATTTCTTTAGGCGCTTTATTTATTTGTAACGAGCTGGAGTTATTAAGTTACACTCAAGGAACAATGGGTCCTAAACCCATTAATTCTAAACCAGTAGGTCAGACTATAAGTAAATACGTAAGTTATCTTCTAAATAATTTTTATTTTAAAAGAAATTGTTTTTATAAATCATTTTCAATTAATTCATTTGACTAAATTTAGCAATTAGGCGAATGTCTTGGAAAAGGTGCTGTTAGTTCGGTATATAGAGCTTTGAATTGGGAGACTGGAGAGGCTGTTGCCGTTAAACAGATTAAGCTTAGCAGTATACCGAAATCAGAACTAACATTTATAATGGTAAGCTTTATCTTTAAAACAAAAGTAACGAGAAATTTATTATTAATCAAAAAAAAAAAAATACATTTTTTATATTTGAATTTATGAAGACCGAAATTGAATTGCTAAAAAACCTTAATGTAAGTCTTTCAATTTTGTAACGTTTTGATTTATGTAGACTTTTCGTTAATTTTATGTATTTTTAATCAAATAGCACCCGAATATCGTAAAATATAAAGATTATGTCAAATCAAAGGAACATTTGAATATCATATTAGAGTAAGTTGTAATGATAGGCTTTTATCTATATATATTTTTTACATGTTTATATCATTGTAATAGCAGATGTATATTTAAAATACTTTAGATTTTGCGAAAATGGATCTCTACATAATATTTGCAGAAAATTCGGAAAGTTTCCTGAAAATCTCGTCGCTGTATATATTAAACAAGTTTTGGAAGGTTTACGTTACTTACATGATCAAGGTGTTATACATAGAGATATTAAAGGTGCAAACATCTTAGCAACTAAGGAAGGTTTTGTGAAACTTGCAGATTTTGGAGTTGCAACGACGAAAAGTGATTCGAATGTTGTTGGTTCACCGTATTGGATGGCTCCTGAAATAATTGAATTATCAGGAGCAACTACATCTTCAGATATTTGGAGTGTAGGGTGTGTTGTTGTTGAACTTTTGGAGGGAAAACCTCCTTATCATCATCTTGATCCTATGCCCGCTCTTTTTCGAATAGTTCAGGATGAACATCCTCCGCTACCAGAAACCGCGTCACCCGTTGTTAAGGACTTTCTTATGCAATGCTTTCAAAAGGATAGTAATCTTAGAGTTTCGGCTAGAAAATTACTTAAACATCCTTGGATAGTTAGCATTCAAAAAAAGAGTGGTGATACTTTAAAACAACCAAAATTACCAACGGAATATGCGGAAGCTGTAAAAAGTGTACAAGAATGGAATGAAGCTTTAAAAGGTGCAAAATTTAAGCCTTCGTCACCATCTCATCGACGCAGAAGAAGTGAATCTTTAAGATTGACAGCTACTATGCCGACAAAATTATCAAAACATCAATTTCATCAAAATTCACCTTTTGGCAACGGTAATTCACCCTCAATGACCGAACTTCCGCCAAAAATGCCAGATCTTACTCCGCAAGTCGAGAATAGTGATCTGGTAAATTTAATGCCGTTTAATAATTCTTCAGATTTGATTACACCATCTGCAACATCATCAAGCCAACAACCTAATCGTCTTTCAGTAACTATTGAGCCTGAAGACGAAGGAGATAATTGGGACGCTGATTTTGTGGATTCGATACCTTTTGCAAAAATTGCAGATATACAGAGTAAACAATTGAATCACAAGTCATCTGATGAGGATAATGCACAAACTATTCGGCCTGGTCGATTTAAAAGCGGACGAGATAAGAGTAAAAAATCAACGGTATCTCGTGATGATAAAGGTAATAAACTGCATGAAAAAACCCCCTTAGATAATAAGGAGGACAATTTTCAAAAGAAAGTATCATCAAATAATAAAGTCAATAAACATCAAGAAAAGATCCTTCGTGAAAACAAACAACAGGAAATAGCTCGAGATAAGAATGAACCAGAGAAAGAGAAGATTGAGAGAATTGCAGATGCTATAGTTGAGGACAAATCTGAAGAAAAGGACAATTGCTGGGAATCCATGCAAGATACGGTTTTTCGTATAAAATCAAAAAATTCGGACAATTCAAATAACACGGAATACACCAAAGTGTCGCTTGCCAAACCACCGCTTGTTTCGTCGGTTGCAAAATCCATAGAAACATCAAAAAATAATAAAACAATAACAGAAAATCCAGCAATAAAATCGATAATTAAACATCATACTCGTGCGCATAGTGCCAATTCTATACCAAGTCCAATTAGTTCCTCTCAGAACGGTACAAATGTCATGGGTAGTAAACAACTTCCACCATTACCGACACACAAATCCACATCGTCCACGGTATCTGCGACAGCCACTAGTTTACCATCAAGAAGAACTGCCTTGTCTCAAATCGAAATGTCTCCAAAACAGCAAGCCTTTAATAGAGTGGCTGTAACTCCACTTCCAATGTTGTCTCCCGAAGAAGATTCACAAAATTCAAGTGAAATTCAACAATATTATGAATCTGATGATGATGATGATTATAATAAAGCATTTGGAGAAGATGAAGAGGATGGTTTTAGTAATACGTTGAAATTAAATACATTACTTTCAAGTAATAGCTGGTTTGGGAACGATATGAGCGATGAAGATGATCCATTCGCAGAGATGGAGGAAAATTTTGAAGAAATGGATATAAATGCACATATTGCCATGGATAAGTATGCGCGCGCTTGTTCGCGATTAGAAGAGTTAATTAATGCTTTACAACCTAATGAAAGCGAGGATCGATTGGTAATCTCATGTGTTCAAATAATTGATTTATTGACGGAACATAAAGAGCTTAAAAACCACTTTATCATCTTTCATGGTGTAATTCCAATCATAGAAATGCTGGAAATATGTTCATACGCAAGCGTTCTTTCAAGATTACTCAAAATAGTCAATATAATTATTGCAAGTAATATTAATCTTCAAGAAAACCTCTGTCTTGTGGGTGGAATACCTGTTATTATGAACTTTACTTCGAAGCGATACCCTTATGAAATTCGTGTTGAAGCTGCCATATTTATACGTCAGATCTGTCATACATCACCTGTTATTCTTCAAATGTTTATTTCTTGTCGAGGTTTAAAAGTTCTTGTCGAATTTTTGCAAGAAGATTATAACGAACACAAGGAATTAGTATGGATAGCAGTGAATGGAATATATGGAGTATTTGAACTTCAGAGTCCAACTCCGAAAAATGATTTTTGTAGACTATTGGCGAAAAATGGACTATTGGATCCATTAGCTATCATGCTTCATCATGTAATTTTGGATAAGGATCCAGCTGCTGGTGTGTATGTAGAAAGAATTGTTAATATATTGTTAATGTTCTCACAGGGTGATGCATATGTTAAAGAAGTCATGGCAACACGAACAAGGATTGTCACTAGAATATTTGATAGTTTAGACAAATTGCCACAAAACCTTGCTGTAGCTATGCTTAAATGTATAAAGAATATTTCAATGAATTCAAATACTTTGGAAGCTTTACAGAGAGCAAAAGCAATACAAGTTCTTACTACAATATTAGATAATCAAGGACCACCTTATGTGACTGAAATTTCTAACCAAGTACTTAACACAATGTTTAATCTTTGTCGAATCAATAAATCACGGCAAGAAGAAGCTGCAAAGGCTGGAATTATTCCTCATTTGCAATATTTTGCATCTAATAAAACACCTCTTAAACAGTTTGCATTACCAATACTTTGTGATATGGCTCATACTGGACAAGGTTGTAGAGATTTGTTATGGAAACATAATATTTTACAACTTTATCTTGATTTGTTAGTTGACCCTTTTTATCAGGTGAATGCTTTAGAAGCGATTCTTGCATGGATTCAAGATGAAACATCTAAAGTTGAATCAGTACTTCTTTTACCAAAAAGTATTGAACTTATCTTGGAGGCGTTCATTATGGCCAAGGCGAATTCATTTGAAAATATCCTAGAACCATTGCATATAATTACTCAGTTATCAACATCTGTCGCCTTTGCACTTGCGCAACCAAGATTCTTTAAGCGTTTATTACATCGACTTGGACATCCAAAACCAGTTGTAAGATTAAATTTATTAAGAATATTAAGATCTATATGCGATGTACACCCACAGCGTGAAGCTATAGCTGAACGATATGGATTATTTGAGATCACTTCTCGTATGAGTAGGGAGGATCCTGCTGTATTGATACGAGAGCTTGCCAGAGAGATTTTATCCCAGGGATACTTTTCTACTTCAATAACAAAGAAAAAATCTAATAATGAAATAGCAATTAATCAAAAAGAACCTATAATAGCAGAAGAGACTGATGCAAATGTTAGTGACGTAGAAGATAATAGTGCCCGAGATGACATCTCATTACAAGAAGACATCAGTTGACTCGGGGCGGTTCAGGTGGATCAATTCCATCTGAACCACAAGCGTAATAACACACAAGCATCTATTAATGGATCTCGAAGACGTGCATTATCATCACCCCCATCATCATATACGCCATCTACCTTAATATCAACTACACAACGTCCGTTATCAGTGACCTCGTTATCACCATCTCTTGTATCATATCAACAAGAAAGAAAATCAAGCGCATCATCATCACAATCAATCAAAACTCCACCATCATCAGTTACATCAATGTCGTCTTCACAAAAGAAACATCGAATGTCTTGGTCATCACAAATACCGGTGCCGGAAGCCACTGATGCTGAATGTTCAACTACTGAAGCATCAACAAACACACCCAATGAAAACGGGACAAGACTTCAGCAAATAAGTTCAACTTCAAACGTATCTACGGCATCGTTGGATTCAGCATTACCATTTCCATATCAGCATATAAGAAAACGTGATAGCTCTAGAAAAATTAGGGCATTGTCACATAATCGAAGTTATAATAATCAAAACATTAATTCAATTGCGGAACATTACCAAAATCGTGATAGTTATTCTACTGTAAATTTAAGTTCGAGCGGCATGAACAGAAATGTAAGTGAGGCAGGAAGCGTGAACGGATCAACTAACAGTTCCTTATCTAAGTCTTCACATCCTGGTGGTGTGTTAGGTTGGTTGAAAAGGAGGGTTAGTAAGGATCACAGTTCGTTGGGAAAATCCGGAAAAACAAAAAGTATTAAGAAAGCGAACTCGAAAAGTAAATTACAGGAGTCAATTATTGTCCTTAGTGATGAAAAGAGCGAGGAAAAATAATTAAAAAGAAAAAAAAATATGATGATTTAAGATTGAAATCACTCCTTTTGAAAAAATCAAGATCTTAACATCTAAAAAAAAAAAGAAAAGAAAAAAAAAACTTTATTTATTTATACTTTTTGCAAAAAAAAAAAAAAGCAAATTTCACTTTTTTTTTTTTTTGCATTTAATTGCATACACATATTCATTCAGCATTTTGTTGAGACGTTGTATTTAGCAGGTTTATGTGTTAACAATAGTTGTATTTAGGAGTATGTTTGTTTAATACTTGTGCGTTGATAATAATTTTTAATAATAAACAAGTAAAATAATGAAAATAATATATTTTTTAAAAATGAATAAATTACTTGTAATCACTAGATATTGTAACCAGTATATACAGTATATAGTTATAATAACTTTTATATCTAAATTTAACAAAGGCAAAAACTTATAAGAGAGTGAACTATATATAACCACTCTTGTAACCAGTGCTACGTATGTAACCTCTATTTTAATTAAGAGCTATTATACGCTTATGTATATACGTACGTGGTCAAAATCTGACAAACAGAATCCCGACAAACAACAATCACAACAAAAATTGACCAGAATTACAGCTAATGCTAACTTAGTGCGGACTAACTTGACTTTGTCGGGAGTCTGTTTGTCGAATTTTACTGGCTCTCACTCCTTAAACACGTGATACTGGTTACCAGTGGTTAGTTTTTATTATTATTATTATTATTAATAAATAAAAGGAGTTAAAAATTATTTTATACTGTAATTGTTTATTTAGCTATTAGTTAGTTGCTTTTTAAGGGAATTAGCTAACCTTCTTTAGAAATTTAAGGGAATCGGCTAACCTCCTTTAGAAATAGAAGGTTTCACAAAAATAAAACGATTGTATTAAGTATTCTATACTTAGCGCACGTTCAGAGCTGCGTTGCTCAGGCTATCGCTATGCACTCAAATTTTTTTCGTTTGTCGACAGGTGTTGATTATATATCAAAAAAACCCTTTGATCCAAAAATAAATTACTATGGAATTATTAAAAATAATCAATAATACCGATAATTAGCGTTAATGATTTATTATACGTATGTTAAAGATCTTCGCTCAATGTCAATACGTAGTTTTGGTGCATTTAATTCTTTTTACGTCTAAAGTAATGTTATATCCAAACTATTTTTTATAAGTTTGGTATAACTATCACCAACCAATATCTCCTTCTTAGCTGCAATAACATACTGGCCATCTACAACCAGAGCATACCTTATTGGGATTATATCAATTCTCTTAATTGCTTCACAAAATAGCAAAATAACTATATATACACCTCATAAACCAACCATAAAATATGTTAGTTCAGTTATGCAATACTTACACAACCTTAATATTCTTATCCAAAAACACAATTACTGGTCTCTCAAGCAACTTATTCAGATTCTTATTGTACGAAAAAACTTAATTATACAGTTTACTCTTATAGATAACAGAGCAAACCATCTATTTTTTCAAAAAACAATGCAATTAGCCATACCTTCACAGCAGCACAGAATTCAGCTCATATCACATGTACTAGACAACAGTAATTTTTATTTGACATGGAACAATATACCAGTGGAACATAAAACCCGCTGATTTATATGATATTTGCAAAATGCAAGAAATACTACCAAGTGGTATTTACTTAATAGAACAAACAGCTGGCAGGAGATTTGGCAGAATACAAACTGAGACAACACCCACCAATTTATTAACTATGATAATAAACTATACACAAAATTTATACACCCAAAATTATCACAGAAAAAGAACTTCAAAATTAAATTCTTATTAGATGAGTTGCTAACACTACTCAATTTACATTACTGATACCCAAAAAAATATACAAATCCAACATGTAACAGATGTACCCAGACAATTGAGGACAACATCTACTGGTTAGTCTGCTCAATGAACCTAACATCTTCACGTTAACTAATAATGAAAACTGTCATAAAATATTGCTCAAAATAAAACAATCAGCTACTAGACTTTGCAACACTAGTACAAAGTTTCTTCATAAATGGTACAGACACATCTAATTCCCCATTACTAAAAGGATTAATTCTAGAGAATATCCAGACTATTACATTAATCCACAATAAAACATTCATTAAAATCTTACACAAGATATCAACTAATATATATAAACAAATATAGCTTGAATGCTGTAAAGATATACACCAGAACAGACCCCTTACTGATATATTTACTGCTATAACCTTACCTCACCCTTCTATACAGCATATTAGTACAACTAAATATAACAAATGAGAAACATTGTTTCTTACAACTAATATATCTTTATCATATATAGCTAAACTAAATCTAGTAGAAGTCAAGTAGCTCAATTTAGTAAAACTTTGGGCCAAAGATAAATTAGTCCTAGCTGTAGGTCCTTGTAATAATTCATATAATCCATTTAAACAATATAATACATAATTATTCAATAAAAATCAAGACCAGACCTCACTCTTAAAAAAAAAAAAA
>CAJVQC010000193.1:0-14972 GCA_910592285.1 Racocetra persica | reverse complement strand
TGACGAAAGCCAGAACCATCCTAATTCTTATCTTTAATACTCGATTGTCCAGTGAAGCAACCCTACAAAAAAAAAAATAAAGTATTAGTTTCAAAGAAAGAAAAGCCAAAAAAAAAAAGCAAACAACGAAAAAAAAAGCATATATCTTACAGGATCCTTGCTCTGATTTCTACTGTCTGGCCTTTCAGGAGGCAAACCTACAAAAAATTAGTATTAGTTTAAAGGAAGGAAGGAAGTAAAAACTTACCTAAATGCTGACAGCAATGAGGATAAGCCTAGAAGCCTAAAAAAAAAAGGTTAGTATACTAAAATGCAAAAAAAATAATATATACAAAAAAAAAAGAACTGCCAAGAATATTGAAAAGAAACTCCAGGAAGCGAAGTGAAGACATATCTAAAGATCCACACTATAAACACTAAAAGAACATGGAAGAAGTATGCTAAAAATGCTGAAGAAAACAAAAAATATATATACAAAAAAAAAATGCTGAAAAGAAACTTCAGGAGGTGAAGCAAAAATTTACCAAAATGCTGATAGCAATGAGGAGAAACCTAAAAACCTAAAAAGAAAAAAAAAAAGTAAGTATGCTAAAACAAAATATAAAAAAAAAAAAAAGAAACACAAAAAACATCGAAAAGAAACTCCAGGAAGCGAAGTGAAGACATACCTAAAGATCCATACCATAAACGCTAAAAGAAATATGGAAGAAGCCCAGAAACCTGAAAGAGAAAGAAAAAGAATATTAGTATACTAAAAATGATAAAGAAAAAAAATATATACAAAAAAAAAAGCAAGAACACCAAAAAGAAACTCCAGGAAGCAAAGTGAAGACATATCTAAAGACCTATACCATAAGCGCTGAAAGAAATATGGAAGAAGCCTAGAAACCTGAAAAAAGAAAAAAATGTTAGTATACTAAAAATGCTAAAGAAAAAAAGAATACATACAAAAAACAACCTCTCCGCAAAAAACGGTAAAAAGAAACTCCAGAAAGCGAAGTGAAGATATACCTGAAGATTTATACTATAAATGCCAAAAGAATTGTAAAAGGCTAGAAACCTGAAAGAGAAAGAAAAAGAATGTTAGTATGCTAAAAACGCTAAAAAAAAAATATATAATATATATAAAAAAAAAAAAAAAGAACACCAAAAAGAAAAAGAAACTTCAAGTGAAGCGAAAACCTACCTAAAGAATCATACCATAAATACCATACCGAAAGCAACGAGAAAGTCTAGAAACCTGAAAGAGAAAAAAAAAATTTAATATGCTAAAAACACTAAAAAAAAAAACTATATGCTAAAATATTGATACAGTTGTCCCTCGTTTATATCAACCTATTTGGACCACCATTATTTTTATGTTGATAGAATATTAATGAGAATTTATATTAAAGTTGATATATATGAGGAGATTTTAATATATAAAACTTTATAAAAATTTGGTTTGTAGCTTAGGTTGATATTAACAAGATTGATATTAATAAGGGTCAACTGTATATAAAAAAAAAATTGCCAAGAACCCAGAAAGAAACTCCAAAAGGTGATGCGAAGACCTACCTAAGAATAATAACGAAAATAATAAAAATAAAAAATTTTTTATATATGATCACCAATCTTTACTGTGATTGGCTGATCATATAGGGGTCACCATAGCGATGGGTCGTTATCTATAATTTTTCAATAATTAATATATATTGATAAATAGATAAAAATTGATATATGGCTATAAATAATATGTATCATTATTAAATATTTCAATATATATTGATAAGTAGATAGATTTCAATATATATCTTGTGTATTGATAAAATTCGATATAAGAAAATAATTGATATATACAAATATATATTGAATTTTATCATTTTTAATTTTATTCTTATGAACAATTATCAATATCTATTGATACTTATCATACATAGTTATACATATATATATTTATATCAATATACTATAATAATTAGAACATATATACTTTAAATATAATATATACTTTAAATTATTTAGTGTATGCTAATTTTAGAACATAAAGCAGTTCACTAGATATTCATTTATTTTATTAAATCTCAGAACTATATAAAAAGTTCTATCTACACTTTCTAATAGTATACAATTATAGTGTTTGAGTAGTTTTAATTTTGAATACTCCTATAATTCACCATCTTCCTCATACTAGCGAACTAAAGCAAGTTCAAGTAGTTTTTTATTTATCTCTTTATAAAACCTGAGTATGTATACTCTAACTTCAAGAGTTATTTCGTTTATTATTATTATTAACCAATTTTTACTAGTATTTATTATTCTATTAAACATATAGAAATTTAATTAATACTTACTAAACCATATTAATTTATTTCACATTCGCTATCAAAACTGCTAATTATAATATTTGAAAATATTGGCTTCCCACGAAAACTTAATATAATACAAATTATATCCGTACTTTTCAAGATAGCAAAAGAAAACATTTTCATATGATAATTTTTATTAAGAGACACAATCGATTCTTCTTTCAAAAATTCATCAAGGCTACTTAATAAGTTTTAAAAACCTTCAAGTTTTAGTGAGTCTAGATTATTTTGGTTTTTCTCAAAGAAATCATCCAGATTCTCTAAATTTAGTACCCACAAAGATTGTCCAAACCCTTTTGTTCGTCAATATTTCTTTTAAGCTTCTTTTTCAGTTAATTTTTGTTGTTAAACCTAATAATAGTGATTATTTACTAGTTAAAAAAAAAATTAAATTTTAATTAAATAATAACTTGTACTATAAGTTATATTACAAGTTATTATTTAATTAAAATTTAATTTTTTTTAAACCAGTATATAGTGATAGATATCAATTATTTGCTATATTTTTAACATACTGTCCTTAAAATTTGTTTCATATAGTCTCTTTTATTTGACATATGATAAGGTCTTTTTACATAATTTTTGTGAGAGTTTCATAGGTCTCTGTGGTTATACTATTTATTAACAAATATTTGTGAATTGCTGATATTAAATGATAATACCAAATATGAAGCTTAGGAAGTTGGAGACCACTTGGATTATATTTTAAAAAAATTTTAAAAACTTTTTGGCCCAACCTATAATGAAATCCTGTACAATTTATCGTTAGTAATCGGTTAGTAAAAAGATAAATATTTGTTTATACCTGAAGCTAGTTACATAAAACTTAAGTAAATAATTCTTCACGTATTGCAATATACATTTAAAGGAATTTGTAATAAACTTGGCATAACTATTTATTACTAATTTCTGGCCTTTTATAATCTTTGTATAGATTATCAAAAGCAAAAATGATTATTTTTATTATATTATGCAATTCTTCAGCTGTCATGCGTATTAAATCTATGCTCTTCATTATTTTAAGATTTTTATATCAAGGTATTGATGTCAATTGATATTTAAAAGTTTGCAATACATGATCTCTATATTGTTCAAGTAAAGGCTCTTTAGTATAATCCAACATATACTTAAAGAGGCCAAGATTCAAAATATGCATTCGATTAGATATAATAGCTTTATATATATTGAAGTTTCTGTAATTTTCATTAGTTATAAAATATATTTTACTACTAAATTGTCTTAAAATAATGCTCTGGGTATAGTTTAAAATTTTGGTCTGAATTAAGCTTAATTTGGTCTAAATTAAGTTTAATTTAGACTGAATTAAGCTTAATTTGGACTAAAATTTTAAACTATACCCAGGGTGTTATTTTGAGACAATACAGTAAATATAAATAGGGGCTAGTTTTTATACCCCCCAAATTTATTATTTATACCCCTGCAGATTTAACTTTTTTTAAACTTTGAGTGAAAATATCTCAGTAATTACCAAGCCAAATTTAATAAACTTTTTTTTCTTTGAATTCTATAGATTTATAGAATTCAAATAAAAAAAAGTTCATCAAATTTGACCCAGTAGTTGCTGAGATATTTTTGCTCAAAGTTTGAAAAAAAATCAAAACATCTATCAAAACAAACAATACAAAGTTTTCTTTAAACTTTGAGTGAAGATATCTTAGCAACTATTAAGTCAAATTTGATGAGCTTTTTTTGTTTGAATGCTATGAACCTATAGAATTCAAATAAAAAAAATTTATTGAAATTGACTTGGTGGTTGATGAGATATCTTTGCTCAAAGTTTTAAAAAAATTCAAAACATTTTTCAAAACAGAAGCTGCACCAAAATTTTTTCTCAACTTTGAGTAAAAATATCTAGATAACCACCAAGTCAAATTCGATGAACTTTTTTTTGTTTAAATTCTATGAATTCATAGAATTGAAACAAAAAAAAGTTCATTGAATTTGGCTTGGTGGTTGTTGAGATATTTTCACTCAAAGTTGGGAAAAAATTTGACACAGCTTTTATTATAGATGTTTTGAATTTTTTTTAAAACTTTGAGCAAAGATATTTCGACAACCACCAAGTCAATTTCCATAAAATTTTTTTTATTTGAATTCTATAGGTTCATAGTATTCAAACAAAAAAAGTTCATCAAATTTGACTTAGTAGTTGCTGAGATATCTTTGCTCAAAGTTTAAAGAAAATTTTGTATTATTTGTTTTGATAGATGTTTTGATTTTTTTTCAAACTTTGAGCAAAAATATCTCAGCAACTACTAGGTCAAATTTGATAAACTTTTTTTTATTTGAATTCTATGAATCTATAGAATTCAAAGAAAAAAAAGTTTATTAAATTTGGCTTGGTAATTATTGAGATATTTTTACTCAAAGTTTAAAAAAAAAGTTAAATCTGTAGGAGAGTATGAATAATAAATTTGGGGGTATAAAAACTGGCACCTATAAATAATACACTAAATTTTATACCTTAAGCCCCAAAATGCATTTATTTCAGGATGAATTGAATAATTAAGATTATTATATTATATATCGCTTGCTTTATATTATTTAGAGTTCATGAAATTATACTTATTAAATTAGTATTATTCAAGTCATCCTTAGACACCAAGCATTTTGTGCATGGTTTTCTGAGGAGGAAGGTTGGTAAATTTTAGTAAACTTGTAGGCTTCAAGTAAGTCAGCAATAATAGTTGATATTTGTGGGATGAAGGTAATTATATTTTTATATATAACAAAATTAAGCTCTGGTTCTTCAATAATGGGCTTGAGAAAGATCAATATATACTTTTAGAAAATTTCTTTTTGTAATTTTCGGAATCTATCAGAATATTTCATTTTATACTCCTTGGCTTTCAAGATTGGAAGATATCCAATTAATGTCTTAGATTCTGGCTTGTTTCTCTAATAGTTTGGGATATTACCAAATAATAAAAATATAGAATATCCTGAAGATTTTTTTATATAGTTTAGGGTTGTATCTGAATAAAGGATAGGTGATAATAAATATTGCTCTAGAAATAATGCTGCTTCTTCTCACTTCTACCAATTACTATAGTATTATTCTTCTAAAATTTGATATTCTACGTTACTTATTACTTCCTTTTTGTCTTTATATTTAAGAACCAGTGACTGATTAATACTATTAATTATTAATAGAAACTTAATAGTCTTTATTAATAATCGATAGTAAAAAGTATATATAATGTTTTCAAATGTTTTAACAGGAATTTCTTTAAACACCATATAGGGAACAATAGAATCATCAAAAATTTCTTTCTGGCTTTGGTTGTTGGTGAAAGTAGCAAAGTATTCAAATTAGAGAATTTGTTAAAGAAATTAATAAAGCATCACTAGTTGAATTTGATATCTAATATTTATTAACTATCTCCATAAACTCTCGATAGGCATCATTGGCTATTTAACTCTTGGTGGATGATGCAAATCATAATAAGTGTTATCAAATGAGGCTCCTTCATAGTTATCAGGATTACTATCATCAGACTTATTTTCTAGATATTGCAATTCATTAATAACAATAAACAATGCATCATCATGGTCTTCAGGACCACTTTCATCAGACATACTTTGAAGTATTTAATTTTTCACCAAAAGAGACATAGTATCTGTTTGAAGAGATTTAGTTTTATTAAAAAATACTTATCTAAACTTAATTCAGATTGATGTAATATCAACATATTTTCATTCTAAATAAAATATAAAAAAAAAATAATAAAAGAAAATAAAAAAAATAAAAAAATAATAAATAAATAAATATAAATAAAAAAATCATTTTATAATATTTTATAATATTTTATAACTATTGTTAGATAATTAATCATATACTTTATATCTTATATAATAATTATCATTAGAGCTATATTCTGGAAGATTCCAAATATCATAAATTCTTGTTCAATTATGATCTCTTGATGCTATGGATGTTTTTGCAAAATATATTGAGTTAAAGTGTAAGATTTTGTAAATACTCGATTACAATATATATATTGCCAATGTATTTTGAAAAAAAACAATAAAAAGAAAAGAAAAGATTAAGACAATAATAAAAAAGATATAAAAGAGAAATGAAAAAAAATAGAAAAGAAAGTAATAAGAGATCTATGAGATAGTAATAAAATTTAGTGAAAGAAGCAAAAGTAAGTATAAGTAATGAAAAAATAAGAAAAAATTGATAAAAAGAAAACCTGAATTTAAAATATAAAAGAAAATAAAGAGAGAATAAATTAAGAGAATAAAGTAATATATTAATTGTAAAGATTAAAAAGGTAGCTAAGATAATTATTTTTTTAAATCAATATAAGGTAAGTATGGATATTGTAGCAGAGTTAAGAGAAAGTTTGGTATAACTCAAGATCCTTTGGTCCAAATTGGATAATTTTAGTACCATTCAATTCGTCTCGATGAGACGAATCATATAGTACCAAAATCGTTTAATTTGGATTACAGAATCATGAGTTATTTACAATCATATATTACATGAAATTGGATAGAGTATTGTGGTAGATAAAGGTATTGTGGCGAATTTGCAATAGCTCATGAACTATCAGTCCAATTTAAATAATTTTTATACTATTTGAATCATCTCATCTAAATGATTTGAATAGCATAAAAATTGTTTGATTTTGATCACTGGGTCACAAGATATTGAGGTTAGAATAGTGTCTGAATATAATATTAACTGTTTTTAAAAAATTTGATTTATAATATTTGAACACCAATATCTTATGATCTAATAATCGAAATCAAACAATTTTTGTACCATTCAAATCATCTCGATGAGATGATTTGAATGGTATAAAAACTGTTTGGTTTGGGCTAATGGGTCATGAGTTATAGCAGATCTGCCACAATACCTTATTTGCAACAATACCCATAGTTATCTTATATCGATATATATCAAAGTTTTATTTTCATCAAAATATAATGTAATAGTTTACCTGAGATATTAACATATACAAAAATTTAGCTTTATATTATACTTGATATAATAATATATATAAAGACTAGTTTATACAATTTATCTTCAATATGAGTACATAATAATATGTGTTAAGACTAGTTTATGCAATTTATCTCAATATGAGTATCACCAAAGAAAAACAGTAACTAGGATTTCAAGTTTAATATTTGCTAGACTCAATCTATCTAATTTGCTAAAGAGTGGGTCTGGCAAACATTAAATTTGAAATCCCGGTTACTGTTTTTCTTTGGCAGCATTTATATTATATTAACATATAATATTGTATTGTCATAATAAAAAAATATATACAAGAAATTATGTAATAACGTGACTAATCTCATACATGACAAATTTCAGTTAAAAATATAATGACAAAAACAAATAAGATAAGTATTTTTTTTTACTTGTCATATTTTATATTATGATTACTATTATTAGATTCTAATTTATTATCTATTTAAGAAAGTTTACTGAACATATAAATACAACAGATTTTTAACCTTTGAAGGTAAAACATTTTTGAATATTTTTGTAAATGAGTTTCTCAAGAAATATTTTACTATCCGTTTTTCTAACCACCAATACTGCAGCTCAATCTTAATTAATGAATGCTAATAAAATATTTACTAATAATAACTTTTATAATTTCTCTTATAATACTGATAATGAATCTTCAAATTCATCAAAAAATATTTTAAGCATCCATAGTACCTTTTCAAGAATGAGAATATAATCACAAAGATCCTCAAGATATCATTCTGAATCCTAACAACCTTCACAATTTGTTTATCACTCCAGTTGACTTTCTTGTTCTCGATATATATTCCCAGCTGACAATAAAGATCGTTCTTTATCACCACAGTATTATGATTCTCAATTACGAGATAGATCATATGATAGATCACCAATACGATTAGCTAATCAAAATCTGCCATAAAACCATGATAGTAATTTTATATATAAGTCTTTTTTTTAAATTTTAAATATTGTACTTTTTGTACTTTTTTTCTTTCTTTTGAAGTTTTTTTTTTTAAATATTTAATTTGAAAAACTTAATCGCAGTAGCTATCACCTTATTGACAAACAGCTTTTTACCCAAAATCACCAGTTATATCTCTTACTCCTTGGACTTCAGGATGAGGTTAAGAAATCAAAGCCAAGCAACAACAGCAAAGGAAAGATTGCAACAATGATCTTTCTCTTCAAGTATTAGATGTAAGTAATTTACTCAATTAATAAGTTGCAAAAGCATATTTCTAAGCTAATGTCTTGCAAATTGTAGAATATATATACAAACATGGTAAAGCATTTTTTCACTTAGCACCTATACCCTTCCCAGAATATACTAAGGAATGCCTTGAAGGACTACTTAGATGAAGCACATCCAGAGTTTATGTCTAACTTAAGCACTAATGAATTTACAAATCGTTTTCATACTGAATGGTGCAGTGCTATATGTATTAAATTCTTAGGAATATTATCACTTTTTATTGTTTAATTTTATTTTAATATGTTTTAATTTTATTTATGTTTCTTATATCTATTATCTATTGTTACTGTTCAATTTATTTTTTTAATTTATTTATGTTTCTTATGTTTATTATCACTTGACATCACTTTTTTTATTTTTATTGTGGTTTAATTTATATTTCATATGTTTTAATATTATTTTATTTTACTAGTTGGTACAAAAATGAAAAATTACTGTAGATTGGTGCTACAAAATATTAGGTATTCTATTTGGAGGGTCTTTGGATATGAAAAACTCCCTTTTAAAGAGTAATGCTAACGTGGAAGAAATAACTAAGTAGAAGCAAAGTAGTAAGGTTGACAAGTGTTATCACTTCCTCTTCTAGCAAAACAATAAAGGTATTTACTGGGTAGCCATTATCACAAGAATGACATTCTCTACGACTTCAGTATCTACTTTATCCAATAAACATTGTATATTTATATTGTGGTCTTCAATATTTTGTTAAATCCAAAATCACATGATATTGTATGTTTACAAAAGAAAATGATTCACTGAATTAATAAATATTTGATAAGTATTTATTAAATACTGTTTTATAATGATTTAAAATTAATAGCTTTGCATTTGGTTTTGTATTATTGAATGATTTTAATGAGGGAAGACTCTTCTATGCATCTGCTGATGCAATATTTGCGATAAGCATGTGAACGACGATAGAAGATCATGATCAACATTTCTTCACAATGAATTCAAAGCTGAATCTGATGCTAGTCAGGTATCACAATCAGATTCGATGCCTCATTCACAAGATGAATTGAATGAGTTGTTTGCCTAAAAATTCTGGTAGATTTATTTTTTTTTTCATTTTTTCAATTTTTTTCTTTTCTCTTAAAATAATTCAGCATTATATGTTATCTAGTATTTTATTATATGTAATATAGATATTTGTAATATAATATATCAATAAATTTGTCTTGCTTTAGAATTTATTATATATAATATAAATATTTGATTTATAAATGAATTAATGTTTTGTTAATATTTTTTTTCATATTGTATTCATATAGATATGTATCAATTGTTATTGATATCGATAGAAATTGATTCTATAAAAGTGAATATTTTCGATATAAATCGAAATCGATAATTTTCGTTTGTATAATAACTGGATATTTATCAATTTATATTACAATCGATACAAATTATTATTATTTTTGATAATAATTAGCAGGGTGATTATAATTGATATCTATCTTTTCTAGTTAGTAATTAATACATATCTATATATAAATTTTGCTGATGAAATTAGGAAATTATATTCTAAAATAACCTTTGTATTATTTCATTAATTTGATTGGCTGTGTAATATCTTTTTCACTATGGGATCATTTGATATTTTATTTTTTATTCAATATTAAATGATATTCAATTATCTAATATAAGATATTTACTTTAAATGATCTCATTTGATCTCTCGCAATAAGTTATTATAAAAAAAGCAAATGATAACTAACTTCTTTTAATTAATAAATAAATTTTGTTGTGATTAAATTTGATTGGTTAATTAAATATAATTTTTGTATAATCAAATAATCTAGAATTATATAATCAATATTTCTTTACTATACAAGATGCGATCTATACAGTCCATATTTAGCAAAATTTTTAACTATATTAAATCTATATTTATTTTTATTTTTACTAGCTATTTTACTATTTATATTTTTTATTTTATTTTTACTAATTACTTTATTGACTATATCTTTTTCTTTTTATATATAATAACAAATTTATAAATATTCATTATTGAATTCTATAAGAATTAATATTTTTTTTAAAAAATATAATACAAAACCTAAATATTAAAGAATTATTTTTAATTATTTAAATTATATATATATATGTTATATTTTAGATTAATTCTTGTATCAAGTATCGATTAGCCTAAATTGGTATTAGAGTTTGGATAAGGATTAGATTATAGTTTAGGCCAATTAATATTGATCAGTTAATATTATCCAAATAATCAATATCAGAGATGTCTCAGTTATTATCTAAGGCAAAAATCAACATAAGACACAATATATATAAGTAAAACAATTAATATATTATATATTTATTTATTATTAAATTAAAAATTATAAATTAAATTATTTTTTTAACAAAACTCTTTCTGATAATTCTTTGGTTAATAACAGAAAAAACTAAACTACAGAAAAATACTATTGAAATAGCTAAGACAGATACTATTTGTAGTTTTATTTTCAAGTTAGTTGTTGTTAAAAAAGTTTAAAAGATGAGAAATACTAAGAAGTAGATATAATATAGATAGTTTTTCTTAAAGTCAAATTTCTTCTTTAGTGAACTTCTCAAAATATTCAGTATCCAAACCAAAAGAGTTATTTTGAAAACAAGTAGAGTATAGCTATTATTAAAATGTAAAAGCTTGAAGAATATCTATATAGCTATAAAGCTTATAGAAAAACTCTATATATATTTGTTGGCCTATCACTTTTTTTGGGAAAATTTTATAAAAAATAGGCATTTTAATTTACTTCTTCAAAAGATCAATATTATATATACCGAAATAGTCAGTATTGTTTATCTTTTAAATTAGATCAGTAACAACAAACATATAAAAATATATACTTCAAATACAACAATAATTTGTACAAATGCTGTTTTAAGACTCATTTCTGACCTCTCTACTATCTAAATATACTCAATCAGAAATGAAAACTCTATACTACAAATTTAACAAATAGCTTCTAATAATGATCAGTTGACTATATAAAAGACTTCTATTTAATTTTAGATAGTAAAAAAGAAAGATTCTAAATAACAAGTCAATAAAGTTTTTCTTATTAGTTTTTACTTAGATATACTAATTATATAAATATAGAGTAGAGATTAGTTTATATAGTAGTATATAAGTTTTACAAGCCTGATACAGGCTTATAATTAAATTTTGTTTGTATTTTATTTTATTGCTTTTTTACTCTTTTTTTCTTGTTTATATATTTTATCATATTTCTCTATATCAGTTTTTTTTAATATTTTTTATTTTTCTTTTGTTTTTTTGCTTTTTGAAGAGCTTGTAGTTGCTAGCTATTAACTGAAGAAAAAAGTTCTTAGAGAGTTTAGAATACAGAAAGAGACTAAAAGAAGTTATACTAATATATATATATTGTTGCAGTATTGATAAATCTTTGTTTTGCCTAAATTATAATAATTATAGATAGAAATTTGAAAAAAATTTTTGAATAACTTAATTTTAAATAAATAAGAACAATATAACTGAATTACAAAAAATATATTATTGATTAAATATATATTAATAATAATTATTTTTTTAAATTTTGCAATTATATAATAAAGGGAATTGCTATTTGCACTATAATTTTTGCTATTTGCACTATTAAATTAACTGGAATTATATTTTAACTTTAACTAATTCTGGTCAAACTAATAGGCAAATAGCAAAAATCATGATATAAATAGCTGTACCTTATAATAAATTTATATCTATATTATAAATATCTAATCAGGTATATAAATATTGTATAACTCTCTTAAAATTAAAATTATTTAATAAAGACCAAGGCCAGGTTTTATTCTTAAAAAAATAAAAAATAAAAAAACCAATTAAACTTTTATTGTTAGTGATAATTTAATATATTTAATATGGCAGATTAAAATAAAATCAGATTAAAATAAAATAAGTGATAGTGTAAAATAGACAAGCTACTGAAAAATACAAATGTTCGAAGAGTATTTTTTTAGCATTTTTTAGGGTTAAGATTAGAGTTTAGAAGCAGGTTTTATAATAAACAAGTATAAATAGGTTTTAGAAGATCAAATAAAAACCCCATTTTATTTTAATCTAATTTCATTATGATTTGTAATATTTAATACCTAATACTAAAAAAATTATAACTATTACAAAAATACAAATTGAGAGTACCAAGGCTTTAATTTGTAAACAAAATAATATATTATATTCAAAGTAGTGTAGATATTGTTTGCATAATCAATACAATAATTAATAAATAATAATTAACTGCTATAAGATTTTGTTTAATATTTGTTTTTTGTTTATTTTTAAATTTGCTTAAGTAAATATATTTTAATTTGATGTATTGTATTTTTGTATATCTTTATGAGAGCTACTTTTTTTTTTTAAACTAAAAAAAATTGTTTATTTCAATATTTTAATATTTTTTTGATATTAAGATAAGGCCTTGCTCATATCTTTATTAATAGTTTTTAAACTAGTTACTACAATGAGTTACTAACCTTTAAATATATAAAATATAAAAAGTAAAAACTATATGCAAGAATAAAAACTTAGACTACTTTATCTGTGATTTAAATCTACTAGAATGGTCAAAGACTTATCTAGATTATAATAGATAAAATATAATTAGAGAATATACTATATCTGATTCATAATAGATAAAAATTTTAAGTTTGCAAATAGTCTACCCAAGTGGTGAGTAGGAATTATTAATATATACTTGGTCTGGCTAGCTATATCAACATGAGTAAGTATAATATTTGCAAGTTCATTTTGATATTTAGTTGTTAGATTGTTATAGCCAAGATTGGTTATAAAGTAAAATGATTTTATATTGCTTTTTCTAATTTGAAAAATTATAACAATATAGTTTTATAATTGTTTGTAAATAAGTTTGTTAATTTGAAGTAAAATTTTAATAATTACAATGATTAACATAATAATATCTATTCTAAGAATCTCAATAATCCCAATAATAATAATACTAATTATTCAGTAGATACTTTGGATTTTTGAAATTTTTGAAATTTTTAGAATTTGTACTATATTAGAAACTGCAGTAATTTTGTAGAGAAAGTAATTTACACTTTTATAATTTTTTTTTAGCTTAATTTTGAGTCTACAAGAAAACCAACATAATAAAGATAACTCACAAGAAATAACAAAAGTAAAACAACACAAAGACATAATAAAAGTCACTTCCCATAATACATACCTGTCATTTTCAACAATATTATCATTTTTAAAGTAATATCCAAGATTATATATACTATTAATATAACTAATTTCTGCTGGTTTTCAATGATCATTGGATGCTTTATATTTATTTTTTTAACAATCCTGTTTTAATTCAATTCATCAAGTTCATATGTCTTGTGATTTATTTTTTTGATATTTGACAGCTAATAGCACTTTACATTTATTCTTTATAGTACTATTGCTCTCAATATTATTTTTCTTAACTATTATTTGTTCGATATTAGCCTTCAACTTATCTAACTGATGGTTGTTTATTCTAAAGACTCTTTTCTCTTTAACATCAGGTATGTAATGGTACTCTTTTTTAATTTTGCATTTTAAGTCTTTATTATTACTAAAATATACACTTTGTTATATTATAGATTAAACTATATTTATCTTAAATTATATTATTCTTTATTTTATTCTTTCTGACCCAATTCTCTGATAATAATGACTAGTGTTAAGTATTTCTTTAGTAAGTCTCATTCTGGGGTTTTTTAATAGTTAATAAATATGTTATATTTGTTCTTTTTTATTCTAATTCTATTACAATAATAACCAATATTATACACCTTATCAGCACCACCCAAATTTCTGGGCTTTTGATAAGCAGTTACTTTATAATCATTTCTTTCAGTTTTGATTCCATGTTGAGAACAATATCTGCAAGTATAAGTTTTATTATTATCAACTTTGATTCTATTTTTATAGCTATACACTAGTCAAAGTAAAAAAAATTAGGTATATATCTTATTTTAAACTGATATATGCCCGATTGTTATTAAATTGCAAATTCGCTATAGCCTTGATTAATATAAATTTATGCAGCAACCTGATTTATATAAAATTATAAAATAATTAGTCCTGATTTATGTCGATTGTTGGTACAATTCGGTATATAATCAGAAAAAATTCAGCATATAGTCAGGAGAAATTTGGGTAAAATTCAGCATATAGTCAGAAGAAATTCAGTAAGAGCTAAACATCAAGATACAAAATTTCTAGGTGATGTAACCTGCTTTTTTTTGAACAACCTGCAATATATTATAAAATTTTCAGCTGTTTTAAAACTATACCAGAAGTTAACTTAACTAAACGAAACCTTTAATTAACAAA
>CAJVQC010000192.1:0-14975 GCA_910592285.1 Racocetra persica | reverse complement strand
AATGTATTATCTAATTCCAAGGATAATAAATCATCTTCAAAAGGTATTAGGTCTAGGTGATATTCGTTAATTGTGATCTGTAAAATTATTAGTCAAGGAAACTTCTTTGAACAGATAATTCATAAAAAAAATCTATAAAATTCATAATATCAAGGATATCACCAAAGACCCCAGCTTCTTCTAAAACTTTTTCACAGATCATTGTTCTACGTGGAACAAAAAAGAGTGTATATTCATACTTTTGAGCGTCAGGGTTCTCTACGTATTCATTTTGGTGATGCTGGATGTGTTCTGGAAAAGAGGCCAAAGTAACAAAAATTTGTTATTTTAATAAATTAAAAAAAAATGATCATGAAAATTTTATCTATACCAGCTATATATTTCATATAAATTAATTGTGGTCTGCAAATGTAAATTAAGCTTCGAAGTTCGGTATCAAGTGGCCCTTGTTGAAGATAATGTACTTTTTCAACACCATGTTCCTTCGATAAATAGTTGAATCACGCTTCGTTATTTCATTCACTGCTCTAATTCATTGATTCTAATCAAAATTAATTTATAAATACCCTCAAAAGTGAAAATTCTGCAATAAGACTCAAAGGTCCACTTATGTTGGGATCCAAAACTAGGCATTTTTTCCCCCTCACCTACGTATAATAAATTATAGGCTTATTGTCTTTTTACTTTTTAAAATCGATTTTAAATTACATTGACTTGGTTCAGTAGAAAAGGAATAATTTTATATTGATTTGCGGGTTGAACTTTTCTACCGAACAGTGTTAAGCATTAATGTTTTACTCATATAGAAGAATGCATACAGAATCAAGCACATTCTTTAAATCCTTTCGCGCCAACTCTCTCAGAGTTGTTACGTTTAAAGAAGAGTTTGTAGTGCCTAAGTGAGACATGTTGACAATATCATTATCGCTTGTTTTAATCGTGCTAATATCATTTATTCCAACCAATCAAAATTATTTAGATTCGATATCGATTATTCACTAAGATTGGTGGGCTTTACGTTTATACACTGACTCTATATTGCCTAATCTTTATTTAAAATATATAGTATACTGTATTATATAGGAAAATGCCTTTATTTCTAGGCCGTCTAAACTCCAGCAAAAAAAAAAAAAAAAAAGCTAAACCAGTCGACAAATTGTCAATAATTTGAAAATGCAAGAAAACTGAACGAAATAAATATATTTTATTTAGAATGAATTCCTGCTCTGAATCTTTATTACTCCATTGGGTATGTTTAATACTGTAATATGGATTATTGCATAGCAACTCCATGCTTAGAACATATAAAATACAAATACTCTAAGCACGAATTTGCCAATGCAACAACCCATGTTACTATTACTAATGTTTATGTTATTTTTAACCTATGCCAGTGGTTATTGATAACCAGAGTGCTATATTTCAAGAAAATTCACTAACCAATACTACGCAAGTAAAAATGTTCAGGACCTCGAAAACCTTATGCAAACTAAAATTTAGACCTTTTTACCTAACCTATATTATGTTCTATAAACCCATGTCCTAAAACTGTACCCAAACCCTAAATTGTAATAGAAACTTACTATGGTTACTATGGTTATTAATAACCACTATAGTGTAAAAAATAATGATTATTTTTATATATTTTTATAATATATATAATAATTGCAATAATTTAGAATAAAAACATTCTTTTATATGTAAGAAAAAAATGCTTCATTGCACCATCTCGCGCAAAAAATGACCATTTACCAACCTTAATGATGTGATAATGATAAATAATTTGTAGAACAGTCAATACGATTATTAAATAGTGAAGATTACTGCGCTTTTCAAATTACTGTTTGTAATCAGCATCACACTCCAGGAATCTGAAAATCAATTCTATCAATACGTACCATCCCTTGTTAATTTAAATATTTAAGAATTTTATTAATCTGTAGAAGCATTGAATATTGAAAATAAGCGGATATTAGTAAGATTCCTTCGTTCAAAATTTATGAGTAGTTAAAAAATCAAAAATTTTTATTGTTTGGTCAACCAACAGAAAGAAAAAGCGCAGTAATTAAGATCAAACCAGAGACTTCTCGATGGGGTGTTTGATCGACTAATTGTAACAAAGATCAGTATAGACCCCTAATTAAATCAATTAGGACAGATTTTTAATATGATCGTATTGTTACACAGGCGAATATCATTTTTTAATAGTAATTTACTATACGAAAGTGATGAATGTTTAAAATCTAACACCTCCCTCAGTATTAAATATTCGAACTTAAAAATATTATGAAATAGGCCAAAAAAGTGTGCTTTTCAATCTGTCATGAGGGTTTTTGTTGGTACTCACGTTTTAATTTTTTTTCTTAATATTTTGTGGATATTTATATAATTGAAAAGGATTAATTTGTAAATAGCTCGCGTTACACCTTAAATATTAAAATTTTGGCACGAGCATTTAAAGTACTGGTTATGATGCATTGATTAATGCAATTATCTTTTTAATTAACTAAAACGCTAAAAACTAGATAGCAAAAATTGTAAGTGATCATGTGACATATTTAATAATTCTGATTGGATAAAATCTAATCAAGAATTACAAAGTAAATAAAATTAGATTGAATATTATTACGGTCTGGGAAAGACATGTAATTTCTCATCTCTGAATTTAATTCTAAGTCATAGATTTTAAGACGGCTTACCAAGAAAGAAGAATATTCATTTAGGACGCAGTAAGTGTGGAAAGTTGGTTTTGGTACTGTATTTTAGTTGTTTTATCATGTGTACAATCACGTGCAATAGCCTTTATTCCATTAGAATGATTTTTGATAAGGGTATACTTGAGTATATTTTTTTTTATGATGCATCTTTATGCTTGTATTATCAATTAAAAGAAATCTTTTTTATTTGTTAAGTGATTCTTTATATAAGATTCATAACTAATAATAAAGCGTAAAAGAATTAATTACAAACTAATGAAGTAATAGATCATAAAATTAGCTGTTTTAATTTAAATAGTAAATCATTACACTAAAGTGAGATAATGTCTTCTAAATATTATAATGGAATTCATATAACTTTGTGTCTAATTGCTAATTCGTCCAATTTGTACAATTTTGTGTTCAATTAGTACAAACTATATTCCAATTGTCCAGCTCGTGCAATTTTATATCCAATTAGTATAATCTATATTCTAATTGTTCAAACTTGTGCAATTTTATATACTGTGTCCAATCAAACAACCCTTATATCCAATTGTTCAAGTCACAAACTTTTGTTTAGGTTCAAACATGCTTTTGTAATAATCTTTATGTATCAATTGTTTAGTTCACGCAACTCTTATATCCAATTGATTTAATTGTTCAAGTCGTAAATTTATATTTTTAGTTTTTATATTGTTTAAATATCAGCTTTTGTAATAGTTTTATAATTTATTGTATGCATCTTATGGATGACAGTTTATTATAATAAATTAAAGTGTTTACAATTGTCTTTAAATTATTTATTTATTATAAAAAAAAATATTTAAATATTAAGAAATAAAATATATTTCCAAAAACTATATGTTAAAGTATTATATTAAACAATTCCAAGCCAAAAAACAATTTCTATATTCAATTGCAATGCCAAAAGTTTCTAAAAAATGTCTCTAAATGATTCAATTAATGGCTAATCGTATAAGGGCTAAAAAAATTAGAAAAGCCACAGATGCTCTTCAGAGTCTTAACGAAGATTTTGATAGCATTCTAGAGTTTATATATAGTATTAAAAAAAAATAAGTTAGAAGCTTACATAAAATCTAACGATAAACTTATTGAACTTATCCAAGGCTTAGACAACAAAAAGAAAGAAGATATATTAAAATTGCTGAACAATATGAGATATCTACGAGAAAAAAATGAAGGCAAAATTATATTTTTATATTTGCAACAGCAATTAGTTAAAGTAATTTCTAACTCCCTTTATCGGCCACAAGATAGCTATTCTGCTTTAAAAGAAGAATATGATCATCTTTGGCTTCAAAACAAAAAGTTAACCCAGAAAAATGAAGCTCTTATTAAAAAAATAAAATCTTTCAGATCTCAAAATCGTCACTTTAAACAAAAAATATTGCGTTAATTATCTAAAATACGTTTCTTAGTTTGTAACTCTAAAAAAATTTCTTCAGAAGACTTTAAAAAACAAGTTAAAGCACTTTTTAAATCAAATGATCGATACTATTCATCAGATATGATTTGACTTATAACTAAGTTGTCTCAAGTCAGACAAGTTTCAATGCATGCAACTATAGAATATACAAAGTTAATATATGAATTCTTAACAGGGAGGTATCGAAAAGTTGGCTCTTAATGGAATGAGTTACAATCTGGTATAAGCAAATATCAAAATTAGCCATTTCTAATTTAGTCAAACATGCTCAACAAACCAATACCTTTAGTATTTCTGTTAACGAATCAATACGCGGTCAAGACAAGAACTTGATTATCTGTTTTATGTATTGGGATAAGGAACAAAATTATCCAATAGCAAGTATGATCAGTTTAAACATTATAAAAAAATATAATTCTGATACTATTGCAAATTCTGTAATCAAAACTTGCCGGAAATATCAACTTGATATACAAAAATATATAATATGGCTTACTGATAATACCACATACATGTCTGGAAATGTGAACGGGTCATTATTAAGTTTAATAGGCTGACCAATTCAAATTCAACTCAAATTGGGTATACTCTGCATATTATTAACATTGTGTTTACTAACTTTGAAAATGAAGCCTTTGGACGTATGTCAGGTTTTTCAAGAAAATCTTATCCTTATAATCTCCTGTATCTTGCTTGGTATCTCCACAACAGCTACGGAAACAAAAATAATAATGCTCTAATAAATATAAAATCAGAATATATTCAAGCTCTTTATAAATCGCTCATTGGACATTGCTATTCACAATATCAAATGCTATTACAAACTCGTTGAGGGTATGAGTTGCATACAGCCGAACAATATCTAGAGAGAAGAGAGTCACATCTTGAGTTCATAGAATAGTTTGTTCAAGCAATGGAATCTTACCCTAATACAACACAATCTTATTTAACCGATTGGCGCCTCTTTTATACCTGGCTTAAAGATGAAAAGCTTAATATTCAACTAAAATGTTTAACAATATTTGGTCAACAATTTTTTATTCTATTAATGACATTTCTTGTTGGTCAAGATCCTGTATTGTGAATATTTAATAGCAAAGACTGGATAAATTTACCTCTTGGTCGATGTGCACATGAAATGCCTGACAAGGTTTTAGAATGGTTAGGTTTTTTAACAAACGCTACAAATAATTTTGATATGTTCTTCTCTAAAGAATTACTTGAAGCACTTAAATTATTAAGTGAATCAGATTTTGGTAAAATATTTGATTCACTAGAAAAAGGTATGAAAAAAGCAATTACATATTTTGAAAAATAGATACTTCAATAGATGAAATTACCTTTATCAGTTTGTCGATTAGAAGAAAATTATGCCTAGTCTTTTGCTAAAAGTTACTGTCATATTGTTTTAAATTTTCCAGTTCTTCAGCCATCTGAATGAGAGATAACCTATATACAACAACTTGAAAATGATATTAAAATGATAATACTTTAGATTTTGGATTAAGAGCATCTCTTGTTTCAGACTTAACTTTTATGAACAATTTGATAATTTTTGTGAAGAATCAAATTCTAGTTTATTTGACTATCCGCTTCTTTATAAATTCATAACTACAAAAATTTATTATATAGTTGTCCATCAGCAACAGATTGAAGGCATGTTTAACAAGCTTGATTTAAAAACTCATTCAAATATGTTACTGGATTTTAAAGAATCTAAACTACATCTTTCTGGAACAAATTTTTCTAAGGATGACGTTAAAAATGAAATTGTTAAGATTCGACAATGTAATAAGAAAGAAAAAAAAGAAACAAATATGGAGGGTTTTGGTACACAGTATATATTAACTACGTTTAATGATTTTTTTCAAAATTGAAAGTTTTTTTTTTAATCGATATCAAATATGTACAATTATTTGGCAAGTACTATGTAAACACTGACAGAAAAAATTTCACATTATTGCCGCAGATTAATATTAAAATCATTTTAATATAAAACTTGTAGCATAATATCAATTTTTTCCGTAAGTGTATACGTCATACCTGCCGAATAAACTAGTTATCCAGTATAATAGTGATGAATACAGATTAACAGAATAATAACAACACACGTGGCCTTCGGCCATGTACTTTTGTTATTATCCTGCCAATAACTGTGTATTCGTCAGATCATGCCAGATAACAAGAAATTATCAGTATAAGAGGCCTTAAAGTTACTTTTTTGATGTATTTAAATTATTATTTATGTATAAATATCAAAAATACAAGTTATGCAGTATATAGATCAACATGTAAATCTGTCTCTCTAAATTAGCCAATTGTATTATTTAAAAATCTTAATTATACAGATTTAATAAGGGTCTACAAATATGTTTGATTTATTATGTTGACCAAACACTCAAACTTCTCGATGTCATTCAAATAATACAGTACATTATTGATTTTGTTTTATTAATTGAAATAAATATTACTTTTTCATTAATACAATTTGAATACTTATACAATATTTCAACGTTTAAGTGCATTTTCTTAAAACTATAGTAAAAATAAAAGCCTACACCTAAAAAAAAGTTATGTAACTGAGTTTAAATTTTTCTGAAAAACAAATCTTATATTCAAAATTAGAAGTAATACTTCTTTCACTTTGGTGAATAGTGGCAAAATTATATCAAAAGATGCGTAAACTAGACTTCAGAAATGAACTTTGGTTAATTTAGTTACATATGTATGTTAATCATATCGGCAGAATCCTAAAAATTGTGGGTATAAAATCATTACTGCGCTTTTCAAATTATTACAATTTTTTTTTTTTTTTACAAATTGCTAAAATAATTATATTTCTAGAGATTCCCTATTGAATACTAATTTTATAGCATGATATTCATTATTATATTAGATTTTTTATTGGTTGACCAAGCAATAAAAATTTTTGATTTTTTTAACTATCTTATAAATTTTAAATGAAGGAATCTTACTTATTTTCAATATTCAAGGCTATTTTTCGAATTCTGCAGATTAATGAAATTTGAAATAGTCTTAAATATTTAAATTAATGAATAATGTTATTGAGATATCTTCAAAGTTTGAAAATACAAAATATTTTTATTCAAATAAAAAATTATATGCGTATGACAATTTGTCATGCTGATCACTTTTGCATAAACTGATTATGGTCAGATTTATTGACTTCCCTGCAGCACCCACAAAATGTCACTAATGATAAAATTTTTAAAGTTCATTTATGTTAGGGTTAGCGTTTACTTTAGAGTTAAATATTAAACAAATATATAGTAAAATTCCTCGAGAAAAATTTTTTATTAAGATACAAAAGATGATTTCTTATGCTTATTTTCAAGCAATATGCAATTTTTGACCTTTTTTTGATAAAGCAAACGTTTGTTTTGAATTTTCCTGATCATGTAACATTACACCTGATCTTGAAATTTGATTGGCAAAAAATCACGTGCTAGTGATATTTTGTGGGTGCTGTAGGGAAGTCAATAAATCTGACCATAATCAGTTTATGCAAAAGTGATCAGCATGACAAATTGTCATACGCATATAATTTTTTATTTGAATAAAAATATTTTGTATTTTCAAACTTTGAAGATATCTCAATAACATTATTCATTAATTTAAATATTTAAGACTATTTCAAATTTCATTAATCTGCAGAATTCGAAAAATAGCCTTGAATATTGAAAATAAGTAAGATTCCTTCATTTAAAATTTATAAGATAGTTAAAAAAATCAAAAATTTTTATTGCTTGGTCAACCAATAAAAAATCTAATATAATAATGAATATCATGCTATAAAATTAGTATTCAATAGGGAATCTCTAGAAATATAATTATTTTAGCAATTTGTAAAAAAAAAAAAAAATTGTAATAATTTGAAAAGCGCAGTAATGATTTTATACCCACAATTTTTAGGATTCTGCCGATATGATTAACATACATATGTAACTAAATTAACCAAAGTTCATTTCTGAAGTCTAGTTTACGCATCTTTTGATATAATTTTGCCACTATTCACCAAAGTGAAAGAAGTATTACTTCTAATTTTGAATATAAGATTTGTTTTTCAGAAAAATTTAAACTCAGTTACATAACTTTTTTTTAGGTGTAGGCTTTTATTTTTACTATAGTTTTAAGAAAATGCACTTAAACGTTGAAATATTGTATAAGTATTCAAATTGTATTAATGAAAAAGTAATATTTATTTCAATTAATAAAACAAAATCAATAATGTACTGTATTATTTGAATGACATCGAGAAGTTTGAGTGTTTGGTCAACATAATAAATCAAACATATTTGTAGACCCTTATTAAATCTGTATAATTAAGATTTTTAAATAATACAATTGGCTAATTTAGAGAGACAGATTTACATGTTGATCTATATACTGCATAACTTGTATTTTTGATATTTATACATAAATAATAATTTAAATACATCAAAAAAGTAACTTTAAGGCCTCTTATACTGATAATTTCTTGTTATCTGGCATGATCTGACGAATACACAGTTATTGGCAGGATAATAACAAAAGTACATGGCCGAAGGCCACGTGTGTTGTTATTATTCTGTTAATCTGTATTCATCACTATTATACTGGATAACTAGTTTATTCGGCAGGTATGACGTATACACTTACGGAAAAAATTGATATTATGCTACAAGTTTTATATTAAAATGATTTTAATATTAATCTGCGGCAATAATGTGAAATTTTTTCTGTCAGTGTTTACATAGTACTTGCCAAATAATTGTACATATTTGATATCGATTAAAAAAAAAACTTTCAATTTTGAAAAAAATCATTAAACGTAGTTAATATATACTGTGTACCAAAACCCTCCATATTTGTTTCTTTTTTTTCTTTCTTATTACATTGTCGAATCTTAACAATTTCATTTTTAACGTCATCCTTAGAAAAATTTGTTCCAGAAAGATGTAGTTTAGATTCTTTAAAATCCAGTAACATATTTGAATGAGTTTTTAAATCAAGCTTGTTAAACATGCCTTCAATCTGTTGCTGATGGACAACTATATAATAAATTTTTGTAGTTATGAATTTATAAAGAAGCGGATAGTCAAATAAACTAGAATTTGATTCTTCACAAAAATTATCAAATTGTTCATAAAAGTTAAGTCTGAAACAAGAGATGCTCTTAATCCAAAATCTAAAGTATTATCATTTTAATATCATTTTCAAGTTGTTGTATATAGGTTATCTCTCATTCAGATGGCTGAAGAACTGGAAAATTTAAAACAATATGACAGTAACTTTTAGCAAAAGACTAGGCATAATTTTCTTCTAATCGACAAACTGATAAAGGTAATTTCATCTATTGAAGTATCTATTTTTCAAAATATGTAATTGCTTTTTTCATACCTTTTTCTAGTGAATCAAATATTTTACCAAAATCTGATTCACTTAATAATTTAAGTGCTTCAAGTAATTCTTTAGAGAAGAACATATCAAAATTATTTGTAGCGTTTGTTAAAAAACCTAACCATTCTAAAACCTTGTCAGGCATTTCATGTGCACATCGACCAAGAGGTAAATTTATCCAGTCTTTGCTATTAAATATTCACAATACAGGATCTTGACCAACAAGAAATGTCATTAATAGAATAAAAAATTGTTGACCAAATATTGTTAAACATTTTAGTTGAATATTAAGCTTTTCATCTTTAAGCCAGGTATAAAAGAGGCGCCAATCGGTTAAATAAGATTGTGTTGTATTAGGGTAAGATTCCATTGCTTGAACAAACTATTCTATGAACTCAAGATGTGACTCTCTTCTCTCTAGATATTGTTCGGCTGTATGCAACTCATACCCTCAACGAGTTTGTAATAGCATTTGATATTGTGAATAGCAATGTCCAATGAGCGATTTATAAAGAGCTTGAATATATTCTGATTTTATATTTATTAGAGCATTATTATTTTTGTTTCCGTAGCTGTTGTGGAGATACCAAGCAAGATACAGGAGATTATAAGGATAAGATTTTCTTGAAAAACCTGACATACGTCCAAAGGCTTCATTTTCAAAGTTAGTAAACACAATGTTAATAATATGCAGAGTATACCCAATTTGAGTTGAATTTGAATTGGTCAGCCTATTAAACTTAATAATGACCCGTTCACATTTCCAGACATGTATGTGGTATTATCAGTAAGCCATATTATATATTTTTGTATATCAAGTTGATATTTCCGGCAAGTTTTGATTACAGAATTTGCAATAGTATCAGAATTATATTTTTTTATAATGTTTAAACTGATCATACTTGCTATTGGATAATTTTGTTCCTTATCCCAATACATAAAACAGATAATCAAGTTCTTGTCTTGACCGCGTATTGATTCGTTAACAGAAATACTAAAGGTATTGGTTTGTTGAGCATGTTTGACTAAATTAGAAATGGCTAATTTTGATATTTGCTTATACCAGATTGTAACTCATTCCATTAAGAGCCAACTTTTCGATACCTCCCTGTTAAGAATTCATATATTAACTTTGTATATTCTATAGTTGCATGCATTGAAACTTGTCTGACTTGAGACAACTTAGTTATAAGTCAAATCATATCTGATGAATAGTATCGATCATTTGATTTAAAAAGTGCTTTAACTTGTTTTTTAAAGTCTTCTGAAGAAATTTTTTTAGAGTTACAAACTAAGAAACGTATTTTAGATAATTAACGCAATATTTTTTGTTTAAAGTGACGATTTTGAGATCTGAAAGATTTTATTTTTTTAATAAGAGCTTCATTTTTCTGGGTTAACTTTTTGTTTTGAAGCCAAAGATGATCATATTCTTCTTTTAAAGCAGAATAGCTATCTTGTGGCCGATAAAGGGAGTTAGAAATTACTTTAACTAATTGCTGTTGCAAATATAAAAATATAATTTTGCCTTCATTTTTTTCTCGTAGATATCTCATATTGTTCAGCAATTTTAATATATCTTCTTTCTTTTTGTTGTCTAAGCCTTGGATAAGTTCAATAAGTTTATCGTTAGATTTTATGTAAGCTTCTAACTTATTTTTTTTTAATACTATATATAAACTCTAGAATGCTATCAAAATCTTCGTTAAGACTCTGAAGAGCATCTGTGGCTTTTCTAATTTTTTTAGCCCTTATACGATTAGCCATTAATTGAATCATTTAGAGACATTTTTTAGAAACTTTTGGCATTGCAATTGAATATAGAAATTGTTTTTTGGCTTGGAATTGTTTAATATAATACTTTAACATATAGTTTTTGGAAATATATTTTATTTCTTAATATTTAAATATTTTTTTTTATAATAAATAAATAATTTAAAGACAATTGTAAACACTTTAATTTATTATAATAAACTGTCATCCATAAGATGCATACAATAAATTATAAAACTATTACAAAAGCTGATATTTAAACAATATAAAAACTAAAAATATAAATTTACGACTTGAACAATTAAATCAATTGGATATAAGAGTTGCGTGAACTAAACAATTGATACATAAAGATTATTACAAAAGCATGTTTGAACCTAAACAAAAGTTTGTGACTTGAACAATTGGATATAAGGGTTGTTTGATTGGACACAGTATATAAAATTGCACAAGTTTGAACAATTAGAATATAGATTATACTAATTGGATATAAAATTGCACGAGCTGGACAATTGGAATATAGTTTGTACTAATTGAACACAAAATTGTACAAATTGGACGAATTAGCAATTAGACACAAAGTTATATGAATTCCATTATAATATTTAGAAGACATTATCTCACTTTAGTGTAATGATTTACTATTTAAATTAAAACAGCTAATTTTATGATCTATTACTTCATTAGTTTGTAATTAATTCTTTTACGCTTTATTATTAGTTATGAATCTTATATAAAGAATCACTTAACAAATAAAAAAGATTTCTTTTAATTGATAATACAAGCATAAAGATGCATCATAAAAAAAAATATACTCAAGTATACCCTTATCAAAAATCATTCTAATGGAATAAAGGCTATTGCACGTGATTGTACACATGATAAAACAACTAAAATACAGTACCAAAACCAACTTTCCACACTTACTGCGTCCTAAATGAATATTCTTCTTTCTTGGTAAGCCGTCTTAAAATCTATGACTTAGAATTAAATTCAGAGATGAGAAATTACATGTCTTTCCCAGACCGTAATAATATTCAATCTAATTTTATTTACTTTGTAATTCTTGATTAGATTTTATCCAATCAGAATTATTAAATATGTCACATGATCACTTACAATTTTTGCTATCTAGTTTTTAGCGTTTTAGTTAATTAAAAAGATAATTGCATTAATCAATGCATCATAACCAGTACTTTAAATGCTCGTGCCAAAATTTTAATATTTAAGGTGTAACGCGAGCTATTTACAAATTAATCCTTTTCAATTATATAAATATCCACAAAATATTAAGAAAAAAAATTAAAACGTGAGTACCAACAAAAACCCTCATGACAGATTGAAAAGCACACTTTTTTGGCCTATTTCATAATATTTTTAAGTTCGAATATTTAATACTGAGGGAGGTGTTAGATTTTAAACATTCATCACTTTCGTATAGTAAATTACTATTAAAAAATGATATTCGCCTGTGTAACAATACGATCATATTAAAAATCTGTCCTAATTGATTTAATTAGGGGTCTATACTGATCTTTGTTACAATTAGTCGATCAAACACCCCATCGAGAAGTCTCTGGTTTGATCTTAATTACTGCGCTTTTTCTTTCTGTTGGTTGACCAAACAATAAAAATTTTTGATTTTTTAACTACTCATAAATTTTGAACGAAGGAATCTTACTAATATCCGCTTATTTTCAATATTCAATGCTTCTACAGATTAATAAAATTCTTAAATATTTAAATTAACAAGGGATGGTACGTATTGATAGAATTGATTTTCAGATTCCTGGAGTGTGATGCTGATTACAAACAGTAATTTGAAAAGCGCAGTAATCTTCACTATTTAATAATCGTATTGACTGTTCTACAAATTATTTATCATTATCACATCATTAAGGTTGGTAAATGGTCATTTTTTGCGCGAGATGGTGCAATGAAGCATTTTTTTCTTACATATAAAAGAATGTTTTTATTCTAAATTATTGCAATTATTATATATATTATAAAAATATATAAAAATAATCATTATTTTTTACACTATAGTGGTTATTAATAACCATAGTAACCATAGTAAGTTTCTATTACAATTTAGGGTTTGGGTACAGTTTTAGGACATGGGTTTATAGAACATAATATAGGTTAGGTAAAAAGGTCTAAATTTTAGTTTGCATAAGGTTTTCGAGGTCCTGAACATTTTTACTTGCGTAGTATTGGTTAGTGAATTTTCTTGAAATATAGCACTCTGGTTATCAATAACCACTGGCATAGGTTAAAAATAACATAAACATTAGTAATAGTAACATGGGTTGTTGCATTGGCAAATTCGTGCTTAGAGTATTTGTATTTTATATGTTCTAAGCATGGAGTTGCTATGCAATAATCCATATTACAGTATTAAACATACCCAATGGAGTAATAAAGATTCAGAGCAGGAATTCATTCTAAATAAAATATATTTATTTCGTTCAGTTTTCTTGCATTTTCAAATTATTGACAATTTGTCGACTGGTTTAGCTTTTTTTTTTTTTTTTTTGCTGGAGTTTAGACGGCCTAGAAATAAAGGCATTTTCCTATATAATACAGTATACTATATATTTTAAATAAAGATTAGGCAATATAGAGTCAGTGTATAAACGTAAAGCCCACCAATCTTAGTGAATAATCGATATCGAATCTAAATAATTTTGATTGGTTGGAATAAATGATATTAGCACGATTAAAACAAGCGATAATGATATTGTCAACATGTCTCACTTAGGCACTACAAACTCTTCTTTAAACGTAACAACTCTGAGAGAGTTGGCGCGAAAGGATTTAAAGAATGTGCTTGATTCTGTATGCATTCTTCTATATGAGTAAAACATTAATGCTTAACACTGTTCGGTAGAAAAGTTCAACCCGCAAATCAATATAAAATTATTCCTTTTCTACTGAACCAAGTCAATGTAATTTAAAATCGATTTTAAAAAGTAAAAAGACAATAAGCCTATAATTTATTATACGTAGGTGAGGGGGAAAAAATGCCTAGTTTTGGATCCCAACATAAGTGGACCTTTGAGTCTTATTGCAGAATTTTCACTTTTGAGGGTATTTATAAATTAATTTTGATTAGAATCAATGAATTAGAGCAGTGAATGAAATAACGAAGCGTGATTCAACTATTTATCGAAGGAACATGGTGTTGAAAAAGTACATTATCTTCAACAAGGGCCACTTGATACCGAACTTCGAAGCTTAATTTACATTTGCAGACCACAATTAATTTATATGAAATATATAGCTGGTATAGATAAAATTTTCATGATCATTTTTTTTTAATTTATTAAAATAACAAATTTTTGTTACTTTGGCCTCTTTTCCAGAACACATCCAGCATCACCAAAATGAATACGTAGAGAACCCTGACGCTCAAAAGTATGAATATACACTCTTTTTTGTTCCACGTAGAACAATGATCTGTGAAAAAGTTTTAGAAGAAGCTGGGGTCTTTGGTGATATCCTTGATATTATGAATTTTATAGATTTTTTTTATGAATTATCTGTTCAAAGAAGTTTCCTTGACTAATAATTTTACAGATCACAATTAACGAATATCACCTAGACCTAATACCTTTTGAAGATGATTTATTATCCTTGGAATTAGATAATACATT
>CAJVQC010000191.1:0-14979 GCA_910592285.1 Racocetra persica | reverse complement strand
ACAAAAAAAAAGTTTTATATAGAAAAACTAAAAATTTTGATATTAGTACATAGAAAACTTTTTTTTATTAAGATAACTCTTATTTACTCCCTAATTGGAATTGTTTAGAATATAATTTTACATATAATTCTTATTTTTAAATCTGCTAAATTTTTTCTTTTGACTAAGTTATATTTTTAAATTGTATCAAAATTGCAACATTTTTATTCGGTCTAAAATATGTTTTTTTGCTTTTTCTTAATGTATTTATTTGTAAAATTTAATTTAAAGTTAATATGTAAATGAAAAAATATCATCCAACAAAGTTTATATGTAATTCTATATATTTTTGCTATAAGTTTATATATACAAAAAATTTAAGTGTAATATATCGTGCAACTGATATATAATTTTAATTATATATTTTAATAAACATGAAATCTAATTGGCTAGCAGATAAGGGAGGGGTGAGTTTGAACGATTTATTAGTAAACCCTAATCAGCTGATTTCTGGAAGCTCCCTAAGGTGATCTCTTGGTAAGTGTGTTTTATTATATTAGAATAGTCATTATACATATTTGAAAAATATATTTAGTTATATCTGCATCTTTTGATTATCTATTTAAGTAATTTGTCTATTATTAGATTCTACACTAGTTAGAAGTTATCTATCTCAACCTTCTATATCTATATACACTGATCTATAAACTGGTCTTTTTAGTATATATTCATATGATGATTTAGGACTTTAAAGTGAATTACTATTTTTTTATTAATTTGTTTCTGGTGTTTATTTTTAAGATAAACCTGGCAGAGCCTACAGTATTCTTACTTATACTACTCCTAGCTTGTATTTTATAGTAGTTTGGTACATATAAACTATAGCTTACTACTTATAGCTTAGTTTTTATTTATTCTAGAAGTATATAATATCGAGTCGATATTTTTGCCTATAGTTTTTTCTTTAGTTTTAAACTTTTTTCTGCTTTCAACTATGGTTTAACTCTAGTTTGGCCAAACTCTATTATCTAAATCTACTTTTGCTCTTATAGAGTTTACCCAAACCTCAAAACTTACTTCACAATATATTACTAGTACTTCAGTAACTCTGCTTCTTTTATCTAGACTTCTAATCCAAATAGCTCAGTACATATTACTTATTTTCTTTTAATTTAATAGTGATCTAGTTGATATTAGCGATTTTATTTATTTATCTAATTGGCAGAAGCCCCAACCTTGTTATTAGACTTCTAAGCTAGATAGCCTAATAACTATATATTTTTTTTCTATGCTTAGACAGGTATCTCAAAGAGTAGCTAGTAGGTCTTTTACTATCACCATGATATGCTTGCAATTGCAAAAGCTTTCTTGCTAGATTCTTAGTTTTTTTTCTATTTAAGTGATCTGGCTGATATAAATATATTCTAACACCCTATATCTTATCCTGTTTAGTTTATATAGATTCTATTTCTTGAATCTAACCTTTACAGTAGCTCTATTAAAAATCTGTACTCTCTACATAAAACTTGCCAAGCTAGCTTCTATATTCATAATTTTTCAGATTTATATAGCTCAAGAACTTATTGTAGATTTGTATTAACTAATACCAGCTTGTATATCTTTATATAATTTATATATTACACAAATGTCTCAGATCTTCTAGTCTTGCTAATACAACTATAGTTACAGATATTTTATTTTAACTGATTAACTGAATATAGTTAGTTATAATATAAGCAGAATTTTTGATTTTTTGCTGCTGATAAGATTTGAACTCTTGATCTGATGCTTGGGAGTAACAACTTGACTACTTTGCTATATTGCTATACCTAGTACTGCTAGATCTGGTTCAGGTCTGGTTTGGTTCAGTCTAGTTCAGAATCAAATTGAACTTAAACTCTAAATTTTATTTTCAAACCAAACTCAGATTCAATAATAAGTTTGGTTTAGATTTGATCTGGTTTAGTTTAAAGTTTACAAACTAGTTTAAGTTCAAATATTATAAACAGAAGTTTGTCTGATTAGCTAATATAAATCAATTGTCTAAGTAACTTATTTAGTACTTTTTAAGAAATCAAATATTATATACTAAAAGAATGCCAATTTTTATATAGATTAGAAAATAATCTTTAATAAAATCTTATTTTAGTATTAGCTTAGAAGCAACTTTTATTGAAGTTGCTATAAAAAAAAATTTAAAGGTAGTTTTAAAATATTTTTTCAAATATTACACTAACAAAAAAATCATTGCAAAAACTACTTGCAGTATTAGACAATATTAACTATACAAAAAGATTTTATTTTGATAAACTTTGATTAAAAAACAAAATACATCTAAAGAAAATTTTTATTTTTAGAGAACAAGAAAAAAACAAAAATTTATCAAAAACAAAAGTATAATCAACTTATGTTTTTATAACCTCTTTGTTCTATATTTTATGTTATATTGTGAGTTATTTTTTATTTTTTGTTTTCTTTTCATCAGATTTCTTATCATTATTAACTAATATAGTATAATTAATATATTTAAATAAATACAGTCATTCTCCTATAAAATCACACAGTTGAGCACATAGTAAATTTTTTTCAAAATGTGTTTATATAGAAGTTGTGCTTGTATGGAGGTCTTTTTCTTATAAATTAAATCATAGTTTGGTATAAAGATAAATATGATTACATATGGTGTGATTATATAGGAGGTGACTATATAGAGAGACAACTGTAACATATAGCAATATAGTAGTAAAATTTAAAACTATGCTGAGCAAAACAAGACAAAATATAATAAATATAAAACTGAGATAGAATTGAGGCTAAAAATTATTATACTGGTTATTTTCAAAACTAGCTTTATATATTTGTATTCTATTTCATTAAATAGAGAAAATTTTTAATAAAGTTTAAATATTAATCAAATAAAATATTAATTTATTGCTTCACTTAATCTTCTAATAATTAGTTAACTAAAACTAAATAGCAAAGATTTTTATATACAGTCAACCCTCTCTAAATGCATGACATCAAGACCATAGTAAAAAAGTTTAAAAATATACATTTAGAGAAATTATGCATTTAGAGAGATAAAAATCTATAAGTGTTATATTAGTTGAGCCCAAGAAAAGATATGCATTTAGAGAGGTTTTTCATATATATGTATTTAGAAAGGTCTGACTATATATAAGTTCTAGTATCTATATTTAAATTATATTTATATTATTATAAGTTTGCAATTAATAATTATTAAAATATGGTAAAAAAATATAGAGTTCAAAACCTAGTTAAGCAAAGCAAAGCCAAAATATAAAAAATATAAAATTTAAGCAAAGCCAAGACCTATAAAAAAAACAAATAGAATACCACTTTAATTGGTGATTCGCCAGTCACCTGGTACATTATTATAGTATAATGTAATACAGATCACTATTTAAATCACATATATCCAAATATGGCATTCACCCAAGAAAAACTTTTTTTCGTACTAAGTTAATTGCTTTTCTGTATTAAGTCAAAATTATAGAGCTCGTTGAGACACATCTAATGGTAGTTAAATCATCCAAATCACCTAGCCGATAGCAAGATATAGTCGAAAAATGATTGGCTGACTATGTAAAATACTATGTAAACAAACTATAGTTTATATAGAAATTTTCTATAGTCAGCCAATCATTTTTAATGATATCTCACTATTAGCTAGGCCAATTTGGATAATCTAACTACTATTAAATATGTTTTGATAAGCTTTACAATTTTGACTTAATACAGAAGAGTGATTAACTTAGTATAAAAAAAACTTTTTCTTGGGTGAACGTCACATTCAAAGTATATGTGATTTATATAGTAATCTGCATCACATTACACTATGATCATATACTAAATGACTGGTAAATCACCAATTAATATATATTCTTGATTTTAATTAATCATGTATTATTAAATTATCAGTATCTATTAATGCTATATACTATTTTATATCTAATTATTAATCAGTAGTAAAGTGCTATATAATCATATACTAATTATATTTAAATTAGATTTTGACTATCACTTAATTTGTATAGATACAAGTTCTTTAGCATAAAGATTTGGGTTAGATATTAAATTTGTAGTATATTTAAATTAGTTAATCATAAATTAAAGCTTTGATTATATATATTATATTTTGTAAATTCTTTAATAAATTTGAATTTACTAGTAATAAATATTCTTTTTACTTTAGTGATCCTATCTTTATTTTATATATCAAAAGTAGATTACAAAAATATTTTCAGCTAGCTAGGCTTATATACAAATCACTAAACTACTATATTTCTGTTCAAATAAAGATTCTCTTAATCTGTCTTATTATCGCAATAAAACTATAGCTAAAGCCAAAAATTTTATGCTAGAATATAACCCAAAAACAACCTGCCTAAGTAACAATTTTTTTCTTTTAGAATCCTCAACTTACTGAAAATATAAGCTACAGATATCAACAAATAAGATTCATTGATCTTGTCAGAATCACCACTCTACAATAGAGTACCACCAATCTAATAATACTTTCTTATAGAAAAGTAAAAAAGAAAAAAAAAAGGGTAAGAGTAAAATAAAAATAGGAAAAGTAAAAAAAAATATATATATAAGAAAATGACTAAACTATAAAGAAATCTAAAAAACTATTCTAAAATCTAAGAGAACTTGTCTACAGATATAAAAACCTGCCAATCAGATAAAAAACTATCTACATAGTTATAGAAATCTATACATAGAGCTATCTAACAAAAAGAAAATTATGAACTAAAATACACATACTAAGGACTAAAAATTATATACATATGACTTCGAAATATTGTATATCTCTGTTATATTGCTCTAGTTTACAATCTCATAAAATCTATCTTGAATCCTAGAATGTTGATTTTAAAGCCTCGATACATAATCACTGGTTCTATTTATAACAAGCCAATTTTTTCTAAAATCCTTTTACAGTCTTCACTTTGAACTTTGCTTCTTTGCTATACAAGATTAAATAGAGGGTCTTTCCTATAGTCAACTGGCATTATTGGAAGCTACTTTCTCAGGTTTGTCATATAAGATATTTATTTCTGTACAGTTAATGCCAATCCAAATATAGGACTTTCTATATACTTCAATTTTATCTATACAGAACTTCCTCTTTATATATGATTGTTGTATTTCTTATTCATCATATCATAACTTGAGACTTTCTGAAAATAGAAATATAAACAATACTGATCTTTTGAAGAGGGTAGCCAAATCCTTCACTTTTGTTAAAAATTATAAAAAAAGAAAATAGCAGAAGAAAAGTGTAGTTTTGCAAGTTTTTTAACCAAAGAGTGTTATTCCAAGAGTTCTTTATAGCTTTTTGTTTTCAAAATAACTTGAGTTCTTCTTTCATTTACTGTTTCCAGAGATTCTTCTAGTTTAAATGCTAAACACAAAGAGGAGTCTACCCCAAAGAAGAAAAAGCTTGACCTTTTTGCAAACTATCCAAAATACATGCTACTTGGTGTATTATATTTAAGATTTCATCAACAACAGTTTGTATTAAGTTATTTGTTTACTTCTGGTCTTGAGTTTTTTACTTGCTTTTGAAGACTAGTTGGTACAAGTGATCATTGAGAAGAGTTGTCTGTATTGAGTTGGTCTTTTAACTTTTTTACTAATAATAAATATTATATTTGCTTCATTTTATATATCTTTATATATTTTTTAATTAAATGTAGTAAATTATTTCATATATATTAGCTTATAGACTTTTTTATAATTTTTTTCATTTTCTAGCAGTGATAGAACAATAAATTTTTTAAAAATTATATAATTTGATTGGTTAATAATTATAGAAATCATAGGTAAATCTATAAAAATTAACTAATCAAATAAAATTTTGTCTATAAAAGCTAAGCCACAAAAAACCTTATTAGACTAGACTCAAACTAGGTTAAAATTTTAGACCAAACCTGAACTGAACTTGAACCTAACTAAAAGTTTAAATATAAAAGTTTGAGTTCGGTTCAAAATCAAACTTGACTAAAGTTTGGTTTGGATCTGATTTGTAGAAATACTAGCTATATCCTTTTATAGAATATATTTTTGAAAATATATTTTATAAACTTTATTATAAAAATTGTTTAAAATTATGAGAATTTTAATTCAATACATTATGCACTATAATGTATCTCTGATTAGAGGTATAAATAACAATTATCAACTAATTAAATCAGTTAAATTTTTTTTTCTTTTTTTTTGTTTTAATGTATTATATTAATTACTATTAAATTTTTTTTTGCTAGTTTCAGGTTGTTTTACTGTTGGTGTTATCTGTACTAGATTACCAGATTCTTTATTTGAAGTTAATATTATCGATTATTGAAGCTATCATTTAAAGTTAATATATTGTGTTATTGTTAATTATTGAAGCCATTATTTGAAGTTGATGTTTTGTATCATTGTCGATTACTGGAGCTGTTGTTTGAAGTTAGTGTCTTGTATCATTGTCAATTACTGGAGCTGTCATTTGGAGTTGGTGTTTCGAGTCGTCATTGATTATTGGAGCCATCGTTTAGAAGTTGTGACATGTATCATCGTTGATTATTGAAGCTATCATTTGGAATTGGTGTCTCATTTTGTGAGTTGTGAAATATGTGTTGCTATTGTTGGCAGTTGCTAATAGAACTTTGTATCATTATTTGGTATATTGTATAGTTGTTGCTTTTTGTATATTATGAATAATGGTCTTTGCAAAGGCTTTTAGTTTTGTAATAACATGTCATTATATACAATATTGTGTTTTCTTGTTTATGAATACATTATTAATAGTTCTTTTTTTCTAGGATGTTTATGAAATTTGTGAATATTTGTCTTGATATTTGGGGCGTATGCTTTTATTTGTTTTTTGTCTGTTTTTTTTCAATTTTTGAATGCATTACTAATACTTGGTTCTTTTTTTTTTAGGATTGTTAGACTTCTTGAAAGCTGTTGGGTATTTGTTTTGAGAATCTCAAGAAGTATAATTTGTAGATCTGTTGTTCTTGTTTTATCTTGCTTTTAAACGTGTTACTAATACTATTTTTTTGTTTTTAGATTTTTTAAAACGTTTTTAAGTTTTTGTAAGATTTGCAGAGTTAATGATTTGTGGATTTGAAATGTATAGTTTTTTTCATTGTTGCTTTTGTTTCGTAAATGTATTAATAATACTTTTTATTTTTTCTAGGTTAAGTCATCTTGAGCCATTCTTTGAATATGCCAAGTTTGTATATTTTTTTCTTTCTTTTGATTTTGTTTTCTTTTTGTTTTCTTTTACTAATATATTTTAATTATATGAATATGATTTATGGCAATATATTATATAATTAATTTATTATACTTGTACGATGCATTATATAATGATTATATTACTACATGATCGCAACTATCTAATCTACTCCAATAAAAACTCTAACCAAATCTAATAATAAAATTGATAAATCCAAACACCCTAACTCTAGCTAACAGAAAAGCAATAAAATCCAAAATACTCTAACCTGAATTAATAGCAAAACCAATAACAATACTACAAACGATTATAACGAAATTAACAATCTAGTATTTTCTACTTTAATAACAATGATACCAATGACAAAAGTGGTTTCATCACTCATAACAATAATACTAACAATGAAAGCATTGTATAATAGTATCAGAAAAGCAATAAGCAACAATATAAAAAAAATATATTAGTAAAAGAAAACAAAAAGAAAACAAAATCAAAAGAAAGAAAAAAATATACAAACTTGGCATATTCAAAGAATGGCTCAAGATGACTTAACCTAGAAAAAATAAAAAGTATTATTAATACATTTACGAAACAAAAGCAACAATGAAAAAAACTATACATTTCAAATCCACAAATCATTAACTCTGCAAATCTTACAAAAACTTAAAAACGTTTTAAAAAATCTAAAAACAAAAAAATAGTATTAGTAACACGTTTAAAAGCAAGATAAAACAAGAACAACAGATCTACAAATTATACTTCTTGAGATTCTCAAAACAAATACCCAACAGCTTTCAAGAAGTCTAACAATCCTAAAAAAAAAAGAACCAAGTATTAGTAATGCATTCAAAAATTGAAAAAAAACAGACAAAAAACAAATAAAAGCATACGCCCCAAATATCAAGACAAATATTCACAAATTTCATAAACATCCTAGAAAAAAAGAACTATTAATAATGTATTCATAAACAAGAAAACACAATATTGTATATAATGACATGTTATTACAAAACTAAAAGCCTTTGCAAAGACCATTATTCATAATATACAAAAAGCAACAACTATACAATATACCAAATAATGATACAAAGTTCTATTAGCAACTGCCAACAATAGCAACACATATTTCACAACTCACAAAATGAGACACCAATTCCAAATGATAGCTTCAATAATCAACGATGATACATGTCACAACTTCTAAACGATGGCTCCAATAATCAATGACGACTCGAAACACCAACTCCAAATGACAGCTCCAGTAATTGACAATGATACAAGACACTAACTTCAAACAACAGCTCCAGTAATCGACAATGATACAAAACATCAACTTCAAATAATGGCTTCAATAATTAACAATAACACAATATATTAACTTTAAATGATAGCTTCAATAATCGATAATATTAACTTCAAATAAAGAATCTGGTAATCTAGTACAGATAACACCAACAGTAAAACAACCTGAAACTAGCAAAAAAAAATTTAATAGTAATTAATATAATACATTAAAACAAAAAAAAAGAAAAAAAAATTTAACTGATTTAATTAGTTGATAATTGTTATTTATACCTCTAATCAGAGATACATTATAGTGCATAATGTATTGAATTAAAATTCTCATAATTTTAAACAATTTTTATAATAAAGTTTATAAAATATATTTTCAAAAATATATTCTATAAAAGGATATAGCTAGTATTTCTACAAATCAGATCCAAACCAAACTTTAGTCAAGTTTGATTTTGAACCGAACTCAAACTTTTATATTTAAACTTTTAGTTAGGTTCAAGTTCAGTTCAGGTTTGGTCTAAAATTTTAACCTAGTTTGAGTCTAGTCTAATAAGGTTTTTTGTGGCTTAGCTTTTATAGACAAAATTTTATTTGATTAGTTAATTTTTATAGATTTACCTATGATTTCTATAATTATTAACCAATCAAATTATATAATTTTTAAAAAATTTATTGTTCTATCACTGCTAGAAAATGAAAAAAATTATAAAAAAGTCTATAAGCTAATATATATGAAATAATTTACTACATTTAATTAAAAAATATATAAAGATATATAAAATGAAGCAAATATAATATTTATTATTAGTAAAAAAGTTAAAAGACCAACTCAATACAGACAACTCTTCTCAATGATCACTTGTACCAACTAGTCTTCAAAAGCAAGTAAAAAACTCAAGACCAGAAGTAAACAAATAACTTAATACAAACTGTTGTTGATGAAATCTTAAATATAATACACCAAGTAGCATGTATTTTGGATAGTTTGCAAAAAGGTCAAGCTTTTTCTTCTTTGGGGTAGACTCCTCTTTGTGTTTAGCATTTAAACTAGAAGAATCTCTGGAAACAGTAAATGAAAGAAGAACTCAAGTTATTTTGAAAACAAAAAGCTATAAAGAACTCTTGGAATAACACTCTTTGGTTAAAAAACTTGCAAAACTACACTTTTCTTCTGCTATTTTCTTTTTTTATAATTTTTAACAAAAGTGAAGGATTTGGCTACCCTCTTCAAAAGATCAGTATTGTTTATATTTCTATTTTCAGAAAGTCTCAAGTTATGATATGATGAATAAGAAATACAACAATCATATATAAAGAGGAAGTTCTGTATAGATAAAATTGAAGTATATAGAAAGTCCTATATTTGGATTGGCATTAACTGTACAGAAATAAATATCTTATATGACAAACCTGAGAAAGTAGCTTCCAATAATGCCAGTTGACTATAGGAAAGACCCTCTATTTAATCTTGTATAGCAAAGAAGCAAAGTTCAAAGTGAAGACTGTAAAAGGATTTTAGAAAAAATTGGCTTGTTATAAATAGAACCAGTGATTATGTATCGAGGCTTTAAAATCAACATTCTAGGATTCAAGATAGATTTTATGAGATTGTAAACTAGAGCAATATAACAGAGATATACAATATTTCGAAGTCATATGTATATAATTTTTAGTCCTTAGTATGTGTATTTTAGTTCATAATTTTCTTTTTGTTAGATAGCTCTATGTATAGATTTCTATAACTATGTAGATAGTTTTTTATCTGATTGGCAGGTTTTTATATCTGTAGACAAGTTCTCTTAGATTTTAGAATAGTTTTTTAGATTTCTTTATAGTTTAGTCATTTTCTTATATATATATTTTTTTTTACTTTTCCTATTTTTATTTTACTCTTACCCTTTTTTTTTTCTTTTTTACTTTTCTATAAGAAAGTATTATTAGATTGGTGGTACTCTATTGTAGAGTGGTGATTCTGACAAGATCAATGAATCTTATTTGTTGATATCTGTAGCTTATATTTTCAGTAAGTTGAGGATTCTAAAAGAAAAAAATTGTTACTTAGGCAGGTTGTTTTTGGGTTATATTCTAGCATAAAATTTTTGGCTTTAGCTATAGTTTTATTGCGATAATAAGACAGATTAAGAGAATCTTTATTTGAACAGAAATATAGTAGTTTAGTGATTTGTATATAAGCCTAGCTAGCTGAAAATATTTTTGTAATCTACTTTTGATATATAAAATAAAGATAGGATCACTAAAGTAAAAAGAATATTTATTACTAGTAAATTCAAATTTATTAAAGAATTTACAAAATATAATATATATAATCAAAGCTTTAATTTATGATTAACTAATTTAAATATACTACAAATTTAATATCTAACCCAAATCTTTATGCTAAAGAACTTGTATCTATACAAATTAAGTGATAGTCAAAATCTAATTTAAATATAATTAGTATATGATTATATAGCACTTTACTACTGATTAATAATTAGATATAAAATAGTATATAGCATTAATAGATACTGATAATTTAATAATACATGATTAATTAAAATCAAGAATATATATTAATTGGTGATTTACCAGTCATTTAGTATATGATCATAGTGTAATGTGATGCAGATTACTATATAAATCACATATACTTTGAATGTGACGTTCACCCAAGAAAAAGTTTTTTTTATACTAAGTTAATCACTCTTCTGTATTAAGTCAAAATTGTAAAGCTTATCAAAACATATTTAATAGTAGTTAGATTATCCAAATTGGCCTAGCTAATAGTGAGATATCATTAAAAATGATTGGCTGACTATAGAAAATTTCTATATAAACTATAGTTTGTTTACATAGTATTTTACATAGTCAGCCAATCATTTTTCGACTATATCTTGCTATCGGCTAGGTGATTTGGATGATTTAACTACCATTAGATGTGTCTCAACGAGCTCTATAATTTTGACTTAATACAGAAAAGCAATTAACTTAGTACGAAAAAAAGTTTTTCTTGGGTGAATGCCATATTTGGATATATGTGATTTAAATAGTGATCTGTATTACATTATACTATAATAATGTACCAGGTGACTGGCGAATCACCAATTAAAGTGGTATTCTATTTGTTTTTTTTATAGGTCTTGGCTTTGCTTAAATTTTATATTTTTTATATTTTGGCTTTGCTTTGCTTAACTAGGTTTTGAACTCTATATTTTTTTACCATATTTTAATAATTATTAATTGCAAACTTATAATAATATAAATATAATTTAAATATAGATACTAGAACTTATATATAGTCAGACCTTTCTAAATACATATATATGAAAAACCTCTCTAAATGCATATCTTTTCTTGGGCTCAACTAATATAACACTTATAGATTTTTATCTCTCTAAATGCATAATTTCTCTAAATGTATATTTTTAAACTTTTTTACTATGGTCTTGATGTCATGCATTTAGAGAGGGTTGACTGTATATAAAAATCTTTGCTATTTAGTTTTAGTTAACTAATTATTAGAAGATTAAGTGAAGCAATAAATTAATATTTTATTTGATTAATATTTAAACTTTATTAAAAATTTTCTCTATTTAATGAAATAGAATACAAATATATAAAGCTAGTTTTGAAAATAACCAGTATAATAATTTTTAGCCTCAATTCTATCTCAGTTTTATATTTATTATATTTTGTCTTGTTTTGCTCAGCATAGTTTTAAATTTTACTACTATATTGCTATATGTTACAGTTGTCTCTCTATATAGTCACCTCCTATATAATCACACCATATGTAATCATATTTATCTTTATACCAAACTATGATTTAATTTATAAGAAAAAGACCTCCATACAAGCACAACTTCTATATAAACACATTTTGAAAAAAATTTACTATGTGCTCAACTGTGTGATTTTATAGGAGAATGACTGTATTTATTTAAATATATTAATTATACTATATTAGTTAATAATGATAAGAAATCTGATGAAAAGAAAACAAAAAATAAAAAATAACTCACAATATAACATAAAATATAGAACAAAGAGGTTATAAAAACATAAGTTGATTATACTTTTGTTTTTGATAAATTTTTGTTTTTTTCTTGTTCTCTAAAAATAAAAATTTTCTTTAGATGTATTTTGTTTTTTAATCAAAGTTTATCAAAATAAAATCTTTTTGTATAGTTAATATTGTCTAATACTGCAAGTAGTTTTTGCAATGATTTTTTTGTTAGTGTAATATTTGAAAAAATATTTTAAAACTACCTTTAAATTTTTTTTTATAGCAACTTCAATAAAAGTTGCTTCTAAGCTAATACTAAAATAAGATTTTATTAAAGATTATTTTCTAATCTATATAAAAATTGGCATTCTTTTAGTATATAATATTTGATTTCTTAAAAAGTACTAAATAAGTTACTTAGACAATTGATTTATATTAGCTAATCAGACAAACTTCTGTTTATAATATTTGAACTTAAACTAGTTTGTAAACTTTAAACTAAACCAGATCAAATCTAAACCAAACTTATTATTGAATCTGAGTTTGGTTTGAAAATAAAATTTAGAGTTTAAGTTCAATTTGATTCTGAACTAGACTGAACCAAACCAGACCTGAACCAGATCTAGCAGTACTAGGTATAGCAATATAGCAAAGTAGTCAAGTTGTTACTCCCAAGCATCAGATCAAGAGTTCAAATCTTATCAGCAGCAAAAAATCAAAAATTCTGCTTATATTATAACTAACTATATTCAGTTAATCAGTTAAAATAAAATATCTGTAACTATAGTTGTATTAGCAAGACTAGAAGATCTGAGACATTTGTGTAATATATAAATTATATAAAGATATACAAGCTGGTATTAGTTAATACAAATCTACAATAAGTTCTTGAGCTATATAAATCTGAAAAATTATGAATATAGAAGCTAGCTTGGCAAGTTTTATGTAGAGAGTACAGATTTTTAATAGAGCTACTGTAAAGGTTAGATTCAAGAAATAGAATCTATATAAACTAAACAGGATAAGATATAGGGTGTTAGAATATATTTATATCAGCCAGATCACTTAAATAGAAAAAAAACTAAGAATCTAGCAAGAAAGCTTTTGCAATTGCAAGCATATCATGGTGATAGTAAAAGACCTACTAGCTACTCTTTGAGATACCTGTCTAAGCATAGAAAAAAAATATATAGTTATTAGGCTATCTAGCTTAGAAGTCTAATAACAAGGTTGGGGCTTCTGCCAATTAGATAAATAAATAAAATCGCTAATATCAACTAGATCACTATTAAATTAAAAGAAAATAAGTAATATGTACTGAGCTATTTGGATTAGAAGTCTAGATAAAAGAAGCAGAGTTACTGAAGTACTAGTAATATATTGTGAAGTAAGTTTTGAGGTTTGGGTAAACTCTATAAGAGCAAAAGTAGATTTAGATAATAGAGTTTGGCCAAACTAGAGTTAAACCATAGTTGAAAGCAGAAAAAAGTTTAAAACTAAAGAAAAAACTATAGGCAAAAATATCGACTCGATATTATATACTTCTAGAATAAATAAAAACTAAGCTATAAGTAGTAAGCTATAGTTTATATGTACCAAACTACTATAAAATACAAGCTAGGAGTAGTATAAGTAAGAATACTGTAGGCTCTGCCAGGTTTATCTTAAAAATAAACACCAGAAACAAATTAATAAAAAAATAGTAATTCACTTTAAAGTCCTAAATCATCATATGAATATATACTAAAAAGACCAGTTTATAGATCAGTGTATATAGATATAGAAGGTTGAGATAGATAACTTCTAACTAGTGTAGAATCTAATAATAGACAAATTACTTAAATAGATAATCAAAAGATGCAGATATAACTAAATATATTTTTCAAATATGTATAATGACTATTCTAATATAATAAAACACACTTACCAAGAGATCACCTTAGGGAGCTTCCAGAAATCAGCTGATTAGGGTTTACTAATAAATCGTTCAAACTCACCCCTCCCTTATCTGCTAGCCAATTAGATTTCATGTTTATTAAAATATATAATTAAAATTATATATCAGTTGCACGATATATTACACTTAAATTTTTTGTATATATAAACTTATAGCAAAAATATATAGAATTACATATAAACTTTGTTGGATGATATTTTTTCATTTACATATTAACTTTAAATTAAATTTTACAAATAAATACATTAAGAAAAAGCAAAAAAACATATTTTAGACCGAATAAAAATGTTGCAATTTTGATACAATTTAAAAATATAACTTAGTCAAAAGAAAAAATTTAGCAGATTTAAAAATAAGAATTATATGTAAAATTATATTCTAAACAATTCCAATTAGGGAGTAAATAAGAGTTATCTTAATAAAAAAAAGTTTTCTATGTACTAATATCAAAATTTTTAGTTTTTCTATATAAAACTTTTTTTTTGT